>SJYQ01000113.1:1009170-1074693 GCA_006410935.1 Redunca redunca | reverse complement strand
GGGGGGGGGGGGGGGGGGGGGGGAGGGGGGAGCAGGTGGGGGAGAATGAGGAACTGGGGAAAATATATGAGCATCTAAACAAACCCTGTGTGCCCAGTTGCTCAGTTGTGTCCAGCTCCTTGCGACCCCATGGACTGTAGCCCATCAGGCCCCTCTGTCCATGAGATTTCCCAGGCAATAAAACTGGTGTGGGTTGCCAATTCCTCCTCGAGGGCATCTTCCTGACCCAGGGATTGAACCCACATCTCCTGGTTCTCCTTCATTGTCAGGAAGATCCTTTTACCACTGAGCCACCTGGGAAGCCCCAAGTAAACATTAAACATACCATTTAACATTGTATATGTATCATAGGCTCTGCTGCAAGCCCACTGTCGTGTACTAGACTTATTTGTCCTATTTTCCAACCTTGAAATAAATAAACTTTAGCATAAATAGCACTGTTTCTGTCTGGGATAAGTGCCCACTGCAAGAATTATAAAATTTTATTGTTTTTGAACGGAGGCTTAAACATCGACCCGTCACTTAAACTATTATATTCTGTTATATTTTATAGAGGGCTTGTTCTACGCCAGGCACAGTGCTGTGAGTTTTATATGTATCATTTCCTCATAATAGTCATCTGAGGATATATCCTACAGTCATCTCCATTTTATAAGAAAACAGGGGCTTGGACACATTGGAAAACTTTCCCCAAGGTAGGCCATAATTTCCCAAGCAGTCAGACTCGAGAGCCCATACTCTTACCAACTGCTGATTTTGGTAGCTTATAAATTGCAGTTGAAACAACTATTTATTACAGAACTCTTCTTTGAGAGTAAGTTTCAAAAGTTTCATACAGTGAAAATGTTGGATTAATCATTATTTTTGAAAGTTCTTTTATTTATTCATTTTATTGGTGTATAGTCGTTTTACAAGGTTGTTAGTTTCTAGTGTCCAGAAAAGTGAATCAGCTAGATGGATACAGACAGCCCCTTTTTTGTGGATTTTCTTGCCATTGAGATCACTGCGAGCCACTGAGTAGCATTCCCTGTACTATACAGTAGGTTCTTGCTAGCTATTTTATAGGTAGTATCACTAGTGTATACGTCACTCCTTTCCCTTTGAGCTTGGTAAATTCATCCAGTTGAGGCAAGAGGTCTGAAATCAGGGGGGAACTAGGATTGGAGCAGGGCACAAGCCCCAGTCCTTAAGCACAGGTCAGTTCATTATTAGGTTGATTGAGTAGTTGAACTAGTAAACGGGGAAAAGATTAAGGGAGCTCAGTGTTCAGACTGAGAAAGATGGGAGGTAGGGTTTGTCACTCATTAATAAAACAGTTACCTAGTACGGAGGAAATCTAGGCTGACCCGTTTCAAACAGCACTACACTTAACAGCAAAGAGTCCACTTCTGGTAACCTGAGATGGCAAGTGGTAAAAAAAATCATTTAGACCATGAGGAGAAACAACTCAGAGACTCAAGCGAGCCCGGGAACTGATCCCACTCCTGTGCCCTGTGCTTGCTCACCCGGGTCCTCTGGTGCAAGGGCCAGATCCTGACCTTCACGGGAGGAATGTCCCCGGGTCTCTGTTTATGTCTCCAGCAGCTGTTCCATAATCTTTTTCTTGGAGATGGGTTGGGGACCTAAAGCTTCAGTACAAATTTCACATCACTTGTCTGCAGACTATTTCACTTGCTGTGTTTCAAATGGACCCGGTCAGACTACCAAGGAAGAAAAAGCAATCAGAAGATCCCTTGTGCAACAGAGCTGGGTTAGCCTTTTCTGTTGGCCTCTGTCTTTGTTTTCTTCTTACTTCTTTCTTTTTAACAGGATAATTAAGAATCCTTCCAGAACCTGGAACCCAGTACTCTTATCTGGTTAACATTCTTTCATGATCAACTCAAGACTGAGCAGATCAGATCCTATTACGATGAGTCTTTTGCTCTACAGCTGGGGTCTCACCATGGAGCTAAGCATGTGACAGGAACACAGATGAGGCAGGGAGAGCAATCGCCCTGCTAGAGCTGCGAGTTATTTTTAATTACTCTCAGTCTCCTCCCTGATGCCAGGCAGTTTTACCATGTAGCTAAGCTGGAACAGTGCTTATTTGCCAAAAGGCCTCAGGCGTATATTGGTAGGAAACTGCTCGCACAGGTCCCTCCGAAGATGCTTTAAGCAGAGTCAGTGCATGAGAGAGACACACTGCTGGGTATTTCAGAGATGCAAGCGTCTCTCAATCCTACCCTTCTACTTTGTTCCAGTTCGTTATACTGATCCAAACAGTCATGTTGCTTATTTCGCAGTCCCAACAGTGGCTTCTCCTGGCCAGGTCTGCTATCCTCTCTAGTCTTCAGGTTCTGGATTAGTGTGAAGAGCATGTGTGCTCCTACCTCTCAGGAGTGCTACAATGCATCAAGAAGAGGGGAGGGTCTCCTTCCAAGTCGTCCACACTGTGTTTGATCCCCTCTGATATCCTCTCTGCACAAGCTTTTCGTGAGGCCACTGACCTCCTGTTGTCCGCTACACTAGATCCCCAAATGTGTACATGTCTTCCTGATCTCTCTTCTACGTGTGCACTTCCAACAGCGTAAGGTGCGTCTCCACTTCATTTTTCAGCCATTGCCTCAAATTCAACTAATCCAAACGATCCTTAAGATCCTTAAGTAGACCCCTTTCCTCAAGAGACCGTGTTGACAGTATTATCACTTAACTGATTCTCTTAGGGTGAACCCCATGAAAACATCTCTGGGAAACAGAAAAGAAGCTCTTGGTTTACCATCGCGTTTACTACTGGCATGCATTTGGGTTTTTCCAGTGCACCTAGATCTACAGTTCCCAGGCTTGTGTCGTAGGTCGGGGCTCCCTACATCTCTGAGCACTGCACACTCAGCAACAGGCAAAGGCTGGTTGAGATCTACAGCAGAACCCTGAACTGATGGCATAAAAGGGCCTTACCATAGATTTCTTCTTCTATCTTTCTGGAGGCTGCTAGTTCTCTGCTTTGTTTTCTAAATGCTTCAGTTCATTGATTGAATAGCAGAAAGACTCAACATTTGTCTTTATTTTAGTTTTGTACCAGCTCTTCAGAGAAGGAACTCAGTTCTCTGAAAATTTACTCAAGCAAACCATGAATATTACATTCATAACACTGGGTTGGAATAAAATTGCTTTAAAAAAATTGAATCCTCTTTGAGTAGAATGACAAATGATGTATTTCATGAAGAAAGTGCACCACTATTTCATAAAGAAACTGATAGGATTCATCTCTAAAATGGTATTCCCAAGTGGTTACAGAACTATAGTCACAGCAATCATAGGGTGCTGTAAAGTATAAAGACAATAATGACTTGAACAATAGCTCTCATTTATTGAAGGCATTCTAGGTGCAAGCCCAGTGTTACATATTTATGCATTATTTTACTAGCTCCTATTGGTAGCTATATGAATTAGGTATTATGAGTCCCCCTTAAGAGATTAAGAAACTGGATTGTAAAGAGCCACAGTGATCAGTTCAAGGTCATGCAGATCATGAGAGACAGAGCCCCAAATATAGCCCAAGTCTGACTGAATTCAAAACGAGGGCTTTTAAATACTACCAAATGGCAACCCACTCCAGTACTCTTGCCTAGGAGACCCCATGGACGGAGGAGCCTGGTGTCCATGGGGTCGCAAAGAGTCAGACATGACTGAGCAACTTCACTTTAAAGAAACCATGATGGCAAAGGATTTGCTCTCCTACAATGGCGAAGTATATAAAGAAGCCTCCTAGTCAGAATCAGGATAAATATGCATGGGCCCATGCATTCCAACAGAACAGCACAAATCTTTCAAGAGACAGTGTGCATGCTCAGTCATGTCTAGCTCTTTGGTACGCTATGGACTGTAGCAGGCTCCTCTGTCCATGGGATTTTCCAGGCAAGAATACTGGAGCAGGTTGCCGTTTCCTCCTCCAGGGGAATCTTCCCAACCCAGGGATGGAACCTGCGTCTCCCGTGTCTCCTGCATTGGCAGGCGGATTCTGAGCCACGTGGGAAGCCCATAATTTTCTAGCCTCTGTAGATCTATCTGCCTGATGTCTTGCCTCGTTCCTTAGGGAAAGGAGACCAGAGTGTAATAATCCCTTGGGAGTAGCTCTTTACCACCCATCCCCAAACGACTTAATTTACAAATAAAGTGAGGTGAAGTCCCCCAGGGCATGTTTTAGGCTTTGACTGAGGCAAGTTCAGTTCAGGTAATTGAAAAATGGCGTGCACCATGCAGTCAGATCCCACAGGGTGATGCCTCTACAGCCGCTGGGAATCTCCATCTCTTCCCCTCACCTCGCTTCTCCTTCTTGCCTTCTCCCTGGTATTTCACTAAAGACAGAACAGGTATTTACATTCAGAGAAACAGTTTGCCTCCGTTTGCTACTCACAAACTTATTTATTTATTTGCTTTCAATTTACTCTTGCTTTTAAAATAATTTTAGGGCCTTCTCTGGTGGTCCAGTGGTTAAAACGTGGCCTTCCAATACAGAGCATGCAGTTCAGTCCTTGGTCTGGAAGCTAAGATCCCACACGTCTTGTGGTCAAAAAAAACCCAAAACATAAAACAGAAGCTATATGGTAAAAATTCAATAAAGACTTTAAACATGGTCCATAGTCAAAGAAATCTTTTTTAAAAATGGTAATTTTAGACACAAAGCATTACAGAATTGTACCATTCACCAATTTCACTAGTTTTAAGTCATGCCAAATAGATAAGAATCATATGCAAGTTAAAGATAGATGGACTAATCTAGGAATGAATGCCTTAGACAGAAAAGAAACAGATTCTCCTGAAGTCTATTCTATTCTCACCCTATAGCTCAGTGTCATTTTTCCTTCCAGGTTAGCTTTGCTATTAAAAGTTCCGGACTGTAGGAATGATTATCCTCATATATTTTTAGCTGTTCACAGAGCCAGAAAATATCTTGAGAATTTGGTTTTCCTTTTTAGAAATGTGACCCTCTCTATTAGAGCCTTTATATCTTTTGGTTTGATGCCCTGAACCTTTACATCTGTGTGACTGTATCATCTTGGAAGAATGAAGCACAGAAAGTCACTACTGGAGTTTCAAAGGTAGAGTGGGAACAGACAGGAAAGAAGCTCTTTTCGTAGCTGACATATAAATAAGCATCCCAGATTCTCTCAGACCTTCTCCTTTCAGGAGATCCAGCTGCTAGATGATGAAGTTTGGACATGGAAGCGTAACTGAAGCCCTCTCCAAAACAAATTAAACATGCATATTGGAATTTCATACCACGAGTGACCCCTGAGACTTTTCCCCAAAAGGAACACTAAGGGCTGTCTTAAAGGATAACTTGAACCAGAAAGGAAAGGGTCGAACAGGAAGGCTAAGCGAAGAAAAAAAAATGTCAATACCTTTCAATACCACCTGAGTTGGATAGAAGAATAGAGAAAAAGAGGGTCGGAAAAGACAAAAATTCTACATGACAGAAGGCTTCCAAATGCCATATAATGAGGGCCTTGGGGGTACTGTGGGAATAAGACTTGTTTGTAACAGGTTCAAGATGCTCTCAGCTTATTCTGAATCCAGTTCTAAAGACAGTCCTGTGAATTAAGGCTGATATTTGTGAAGCTTAGCAAGTGGAGCTCCTAAGCACTTGTTTTGGCAGCATTGTTACTAGCTCTTGGCCAATAAGAGCCACTTATCTCTTGAGATCTCTTATAACCCTCTGCAGTTTTGTGTGAAATTTATGTTCAGGTACAGTGGTGGTTCGCTGGCCCAGGAAGGCAGACCTCTATTTTCTCAGTTTCTTGCTGTGGTGGATAGGCCCTGACAATTATGGTCGTAGACAGGCTTTCTCGTATTCGCTTCTTTTCTATACTCGTATTCCCTTGAGTGAAAACAGGAGTTGTAATTTGCTTACAGACAATATTGCAAAGGTGTTGGAATGATCTCATCGTGTATGGGACTTTATCTTGCTAGTAGTCTATTACTGGCTTGGAAGCCACATGAATTCTTGGTTCTCTGAAGTAGGAAAATAACATCTGCCAACAATCTGAATGATCTTAGAAGCATTCCTTTCCCCAGGTGAGATTCCAGATGAGAAGTCAACCCTGACCAACATTTTGGTTACAGCCTCACAGAGGACTGAGCCAAACTGTGCCCAGACTCTTGGCAACAAAAACTGGGATCTAATAAACATGGATTGTTTGAAGCTATTAAATGGGTGGTAATTTGTTACACAGCAATGGAAATTAATTACACATATCAAGTGCTAAATCTGCCCAAACCTCTACACTATATGCTGCAGGTATAGCAAAGTAATATGAAACATCTGCTCAGAGAAATTTTTAAGAGAGACAGTATATAAATAAGAAATGACTTTGAAACTATGTCAAGTAAAAGCAATTATTTCTTCAGTACAACCATTTCCTTTTCTTCCTGAACACACTGTAGCTTATGCTTCCCATACTCCATGAATTAGGGTGGCCAAGGGGCTGAGTTTATCCAGTGGAATATGGATAAAACCAGTGTGGACTACTTTCCGGTCCAGCCCATAAAATTCTCCCATATGAAGGTATTCATGTTCTCTCCACTTCCAAAAGTGAAGGTGTTAGTGCTTCAGTCATGTCCAACTCTTTGTCATCCTATGGACTGTAGCCTGCCAGGCTCCTCTGTCTATGGGATTTCCCAGACAAGAATACTGGAGTGGGTTGCCATTTCCTCCTCCAGGGGATCTTCCCGACCCAGGGATCGAACCCACATCTCTTGTGTCTTCTGCACTGGCAGGTGGGTGCTTTACCACTAGTGCCCCCTGGATTTTAACCCAAAGCAGCCCTTGGAAGGGGCTTCCGTTGTGGCTCAGCTGGTAAAGAATCCGCCTGCAATGCAGGAGACCTGGGTTCAATCCCTGGGTTGGGAAGATCCCCTGGAGAAGGGAAAAGCTACCCACTCCAGTGTTCCGGCCTGGAGAATTCCATGGACCATAGAGTCCATGGGGTCACAGAGAGTCAGACAAGACTGAGTGACTTTCACTTTCACTTTCAGCCCTTGGAAGACTTGCTGGAGATAGCAGCATCTCTGTCATCATTCTTATCTCTTGCCTACTGGTACCACATTGGATTATATATATGAGTGAGATAAGTTTTTTAAAATGTTTGAGCAATTAACGTTTTGGTATAGACTACCAAAAACAGTCTATTTGTCACACCTTCTGTTAATGCAATTTGATATTTCAAAGTGAATTAAGTATTTTGAACATAAACAAATTAAAGTGATGATAATTTTATGTTATGCTTTTCAAACTTCAAGATACAGATATGCCCTATAGGGAAAGAGAGAGGGAAAAAAATGGGTTATGTACCCTCTTGACAATTGCTGATTTGTAAACCAAATAAATCATCACTTTCAATTTGAAACACTTCCTATTTCATCATGAAACACCCTACATGTATAACAGGTTTCTTTTTAAACTCAATTTTCAAATACAAGAAGGTTAAGTGATCTGTTGACATCAACAAAAGGGCAAAATTAAGGTTGAAAAATCCCTGTGCCCCAAATCCTACCAATAGTAATATAAAATAGCAAAATAATGACCCAGGGGTTAGATAAATCCTGGTAGACTTCTTGGGAGAGACAAGTTCATAACCTGGTTTGGAATAAATAAAATAATATGATTGGCTATATGTAAACTAAGGGCTTCTATTGGGCTGTAAAGCATTGGGAGTAGGTCATTCAGAGAACAACAGACAATCTGGCTTGTATGGATGCTGTAGAGCACATTGAGGGATAAGAAGTGTTAAGATGAAATACATCAGTTGCTTGGAGTACAATTTTGGTCTTTATCTAATAGGGAAGTCAATTCAGAATCTCTCTAGAGAGGTAAAGTAACAGAGATGTGCCTTGAAACAATTGACGTGGTGTGTGTGTGCTCAGTTGCTTAGTTTTGTCCGACTCTTTGCAGTCCCATGGACTGTAAATTCATGTCCATGAAACTTCCCAGACAAGAATACTGGAGTGGGTTACCATTTCCTCCTCTAGGGGATCTTCCCAACCCAGGAATTGAACCGGCATCTCCTGTATTGCAGGATACTGTTTACCACCGCACCACCTGGGAAGCCCCCAGTTAATGTGGTACTTATGGTTTTTCCAGTAGTCATGTACAGATGTGAAAGTTGGACAACAACGAAGGCTGAGCCCCAAAGATTTGATGCTTTTGAACTGTGGTATTGGAGGAGATTCTTGAGAGTCCCTTGGACTGCAAGGAGATCCAACCAGTCCACCCTAAAGGAAATCAGTCTTGAATATTCATTGGAAGGATTGATGCTGAAGCTGAAGCTCCAATACTTTGGCCACCTGATGCGAAGAGCCAACTCACTGGAAAAGACCCTGGTGCTGGGAAAGAATGAGGGCACAAGGGGAGACTGGAGGCAGGAGGGGAAGTGGGGGGCAGAGGATGTGATGTTTGGATGGCATCATTGATTCAATGGGCATGAGTTGAAGCAAACTCCAGGAGATGGTGAAGGACAGGGAAGCCTGGCGTGCTTTAGTCCATAAAGTCACAGAGTCGGATGCGACTTAGAAACTGAGCAGCAACCTAGTAGAAGAGTGTATTATAGTAGGAACACACAGAAGACAGATCCACCAAGAGGCTACTGTAGATTCCAAAACTGAGATGAAAGATTCCAGACTAGACTTTTATCTATGGAAACAGTGATTTCATATTTATAAAAGGAATGGGAAAAAAAAAAACACACACTAGTGGAGAAGACTACATAGGATTAAAAAAAGTACTGTTGCTATTATTATCTTCATTATTATTTATAGATTAAATAAAAAGTAGAGAAATGGGGAACAAAGGAGAAGAGAGGCTCCTTGGGAAGTTCCAGATATTGGGAAATAGGTTGATTGATGAATTCATCACTTTTTTCAGCCACAATGACTGAAGAACTATATCCTATATTTCAGTCAGTCTGTGTTGGTTGGCTGTTTAGCCACTGAGTCATGTCCAACTCTTTGTGACTCCATGGATCCTCTATCCATGGGATTTCCCAGGCAAGAATATTGGAGTGGGTTGCTATTTCCTTCTCCAAGTAAGTCTGTAAAGTGAAAGTTGCTCAGTCATGTCTGACTCGTTGCAACCCTATGGCCTATGCTGTCCATGGAATTCTCCAGGCCAGAATACTGGAGTGGGCAGTGTTTCCCTTCTCCAGGGGATCTTCCCAACCCAGGAATTGAACCCAGGTCTCCTGCACTGCAGGAGGATTCTTTACCAATTGACCTATCAGGGCAGCCCAAGTAAATCTGTAAGGCTCTGTGAATTCAAAGAGGAATAAAACTTTGTTCACCCCTTGAAGACCTTCTAAATGAATGGGCTAGAGAGGCAGGAGGCTGTCCCAGTGATAAAGTACCAGGGGAACACAGAAGGCAGGACCCCTGACTTTGCTCACAGGAAGGCATATCAGAGCTAATGACATTTCTTCTGGGGGTAAAGGGACTGGTCTAAATTTTCCAGGTGAAGGATACAAGGAAGGGCATCTCTGGCCAAGGCACAGCATGTGCAGACGCAGAGAAGTGTGAAAGAGGTTAGTTGGGGGCTTCCCTGGTGGTCCAGTGGTTAAGAATCTGCCTTGTAATGCAGGGGACACGGGTTTCATTCCTGGTTGGGGAACTAAGATCCCACACACCATGGATCAACTAAGTTCTTGTGCCACAACTACTGAGCCCCAAATACTGAGCCCGTGTGCTCCAGAGTCCATGTGCTGCAATTACAGAAGCCAGCCCACCCTGGAGCGCACACACCAGAACTAGAGAGTCCTGGGCCCTCGTGATGAGATTCTGCACAACGCAATGAAGATCCCACATGCTGCAAGTAAGACCCGACACAGTCAAATAAATTAACAAATGAACAATTTCTTTTTTTAAGAGAGGTTAGATGGTTTGCCTGGTAATGAGCTCATTGTATGTGGAGGTTAAAATGGATCAGGGAGAATACACAGAGAGGAGGCCAGATTGTTGGGTTTGTTTCAAGAATCCTTGTAAATCCTGTTTCTGTTGCATTGATAAAGTTTTAGCATTTATTTCTAAGTGGTGCCATCTAAGTCACAGGCAAACTGGGGCATGTTACCTTCAGAAACTGACATCCCTACAGTGTACTTCCAGAAACAAGATACATAAAACAAAAGTTAACCAAAGAGAAAAATTAAACTGGATGTAATCAAATCTATCAGTCAATGCTAAAGGAAATCAAGCCTGAATATTCACTGGAAGGACTGATGCTGGAGCTGAATCTCCAATACTTTGGCCACTTGATGCCAAGAGCTGACTCATTAGAAAAGACCTTGAGGCTGGGAAAGATTGAAGGCGGGAGGAGAAAGGGATGACAGAGGATGAGATGGCTGGATGGCATCACCAACTCAATGGACATGAGTTTGAGCAAGCTCCAGGAGTTGGTGATGGACAGGGAAGCTTGGCGTGCTGCGGTCCATGGGGTCGCAAAGAGTGGGACATGGCTGAGTGACTGAACTGAATCAACTGTAGGAAAAAATCAGAGATAAACAACCATCAAATATTACAGAGGAAATATGTGCGCTATCAAGTGACAACCCAATCACTTAAACTCTGAGGAGCTGAGACTACAAATAAGAAAACTGAATTGTCTGGCCGCCAGCACCCCTAAATGCCTTGTCACTTCACTGGGTGGGCTCTTTTATCATTGCTGATGAAAAAAGAAGGGGATGGCTCCATCAGCTTACTTCACTGCTCTTACCTGATTGATTCATATGCCAGATGCCAGTCAGTCTAAAATCTGGTGACAAATGAGGAGGAAGCATGTGAGAGCTTGCAGTGAAAGAAGCTAACCGAGAAAAGGTGAGAAGGATCACGCAATGTGTAGAGAAAGTTTGAAAACCGAGATGGTGATTTTAATGGGGCAGGGGGACAACCATCTAGCCTATTTCTGGGTAAGATGACAGAGACCACAATTAAGAAAAAGGAGGCGGACACATCCTCAGGTCTCTTTCAACTGAGTCTTGATAAAAACAGAAGAGAACGCAGACCAGCAGCACAGAATATGGAGAAAGCATATATTATTGTTGGATACTGATGATTTCAAAAAACTGCTCCCAAGTTTCTCGTATTTTCCTACTGAAGGACAAAGGGTCTCTTTCTTAGAGCTTTAACCACTCTCAGATATCTAAGGAGAAGTACCAAAGTCCCTCTAAATGCAGAATAGACTCAAATAAGACAAGAGATAGTTCATTCTGAGGGCCTGTCCTCTTTCAGGACCTATTTGGAGAGTAGAAGACGGCATGCCTAATACTACTTCCTAAGCAGTGATGTCATCCTTCCACTTTGGGAGAAAATGCTGGCTATTTCAGCTTGGCTTTTCAGAGAGAATTTTAAAAGATAGCCTGCCTCCAAATAGCTTCCTTTTCCACTGTTCTCTCACAGTGTCTATTCCTTGAGTTGACCAAGCCACACTTGGAGTGGGTGAATGAATACCACTCACTGAATACACAAGAATCAGTTCCTATGGGGGATGACAAAGAAAGACAAGCCCTTGCTTTCACAGACCTCTTTTCTCAGAATCCACAAATATTAGAATCAAATATGTATTTAAAGCTGATCATCTAGTCCTGTGCCTTTATAACTTTAGAGAAGAAAAAAAAAAGTATCAGAATTGGTTTCTTTAAATTCTTAATGCAATTTCAATACATCAGCCAGATTGGAGCAGAACAAGAAGTCTGACCCCATCTCTGGTGAGTTCTCCCAGACATTTCCACTGAACTCAGCATCTCAGAGAACAGCTTCAGAGATACTGATCTGGTCTAATATGCTTTTTAAAGAAGAAACTGAGGCTCATAGAGGGTAATGATTGTTTGCAGGAATCAGGAGACGGTGTCACAGAGAGACTATTAGGCCTAGAATCAGATGCTTTAGTCCAAATTCTCCCTCTAATTAAACATTTGACTTTGACAAGTCTCTCAATGGCCCCTGTTTCTGTATTTTTATAGCTATCAGGTGGGAATGGATGACCCCCCCAGTGGCCCTTCCATCTGTAATATTTTAGAAGTCTGTTACTTTTTCTCTTAACTTCTATCAAAGTGGATTTCACCATATGAAACTTTCAAACGCTTTAGAAGTAAGGTTGGCTGAGCTTAGTCAGTGAGGCAGTTTTGTTGACAAATGTCACGAGGCCCATATACATCGTCAAAACATTGACGAAGGGGACTCTCTCCTGGTGGCCTCATTCATTCAGCCTAATAATAAAACAGAGATCTTCATCACGAAATGCTCCACAGGGCTCTCACTGTCTCCTAGTAATGGCAGATGGGCACTGGAGCATTAAGTGAGGGAGAGACTCTGGACATTTTAAGTTTAATCAAAGAAAAAGATCACCCCGATCAGGAAAGCATTAGATGTATATGAACAACCCACTATAAACACCATGTTTGCTTGATGATATGATCACCTAGTCTGTTGTTAAATACATAGATCCTTAGGGCTGTTGAAACCTTTAATTCTATAGGCTTGGAGCATATTTTTATCAAGAGCCACAACTGAGTCTTATGATCAGACAAGTATGGGAAACATGGTGTTTGTAGAACCCCCTCCCCATCTTTCAACTTACATACAAGAAAAGACCAATATAAATCATGGATCAGTCATACTGCCAATCAAAGCTATAGTGATTGCCACCTGGAGCGAGAAAATGGCCAGTGGGTTTATTTATTGTTAAAGAAGTTCAGGGCTTCCCAAGTGGCGCAGTGGTAAAGACTGCACCTGCCAATACAGGGGATGCATGAGACGCCAGTTCGATACCGGGGTCGGGAAAGGCCCCTGGAAAAGGAACCGGCAGCCTGTTCCAGGATTCTTGCCTGAAAAATTCCATGGACAGAAATGCCTGGCAGACTATAGTGCATGAGGTCGCACGACTTAGCACACACAAGTGAGAAGTTCCCTTTGTAACCGAACTTCGTGGGTGGCAAATTTAGTGTTAGGATCTGTGCATTTTTAATATCTTCTCTGCCATTTGACTGCATCTGATGGACCTCACTGCAATCTACAGAGGAGGAAGATTTAGAAGCAAACCCTGTGACAGGGAAATGGCCAAATTACGCTGAGCCTTGAGGTTCTCTCCACAAAGCAGATACAGGCAGCATGCTAAGACGTGAAGGGAAGTGGGAGGCGTGGGGAGAGTGTTGTTAGATGAGAAAGATGAAAGGACGGCAATTATTCTAATCATCTATGGCTGCAATGATGTTTCCTGTAATTGCTGAGTGATGCATGAAGTCAATGATTTTAACTGGCCTTAAAAAAATTTTTTTAGAATAGAAACTAATTTTCCTTTTAATCCCCTAGACTAGTGAAGAGTAGTCATCAGTCCCCCCTTACACCGTAGCCAGCCCAGCCTGTTTAGCCCTCCCTCACTCAAGATAAAGAAGGTCACAGACTACCAGAGACCCACGTCCAGTTTAAATGATGTTTGCTTTATTTGGATGAATGATCATTAGTGTCTATTGAGTCCTGTGTTTTTATCCTCCAGATCTCATGTCAGTTAAAATTCAGATTTAGGAAAGCTGACCATAATAGAAATCCATTTCTGATAACTTGAAGATAAATGCTTATAAATTAACCTTCCAGTTAACAGATACAGGAGGACATTTCTTCTCATTCTCAAAACAATGTGCACATAAGTCTGACACATAATTGCTACAAAAATTACTTTTTTGCATTGCATTGATTCTTTCCTTGATTCTCCCTCCAGTACACACACACACACACACACAGCTAAGAAACTGCCACAATACCAGAACAGGAGGCCGGTAGTGAAAGTTCTCAATACAGTAAGTACCTAATAAGTGAAAAGTGATGAATGAATGAACCAGTGGCATTACCTTGTTCCTAGAAGCAAGTTTTATTTTGTTATTTGTGTCCAAGATTCAAGAAACTAACTCAAAGGAAGACAGATCATCAGAACTGCACCAGTCATCATCTCTAATCAGGCCACAGAAAATTCATTCTTTCAACCCTTTATTCCTTCACTCAAAGACAATTTATTGAGCATCTACTCTGACTCAGGCACTATTCTGGGTGCTGAGGTCAGAGCAGTGATTTAGACTGTCCCATTTCAGCTCTTCCTTTCAGGGCAAGCCTGATATTAAACATGTGAACACGTGACTTAGATAATTACAGACAATTATTGGAAATAACAAGGAGGAATGGGATAGAATGATGAGTGGGGAGGGAGAGGGGAGCTTTCTAAGTCAGGATGACTGCAGAAGGTCAGTTTGAGGAGGTAACATCTGAGCAGTGAGTCAAGTGATGAGAAAGAGCCAGGCTTGGTGCTAGGGAAGAAGTCTCAGGATAAGTGAAAGTGAAGTTGCTCAGTCGTTTCCAACTCTTTGCGATCCCATGGACTATAGCCTACCAGGCTCCTCCCTCCATGGGATTCTCCAGTTGCCATTTCCTTCTCCAGGGGATCTTCCCGACCCAGGCATTGAACCCAGGTCTCCCACATTCCAGGCAGACGCTTTAAGCTCTGAGCCACCAGGGAAGCCCCTCAGGGGGGAACCCAAATGCTAGGAAAAGCCAGGTAGCTCTGATTAACATGCCTGAGTGTGGTCGTTGCAGAGAGAAGTGGCAGAGGATGAGGTCTTAGGGATGGTCACGGGTCACATCCTGTAGGATCTTCAAGTTCATTGTGATATGTTTATGGGTAGTATACAATTGTACAGTATAGAATTGTAGTACACAACACAAAGCCACATGAGGAGTTTAATCAGGGGGAGAAACATTAACTGATTACATTTAAAATATCATTCTGGCTGCCCCGAGGAGAAAGGACTGGCCGAGGGTGAGAGTGTCAGACAAGAGTGAAAACAGATACAAGTACCTACGAAAATTCAGGTGAGGGATGGCTCAGGGGGTTACAGGGAGCTTCTGCTAAATGAGAAGCAGCGATGGTGAACAGGAATAGAAGTGGTCTGATGTGGGATATATTCTGGAAGTAGGCTCAATAGGATTTCTGATGAAACAGATATGGGCATTAAGAAAGGGAGGTAATGGATTTTAACATTTTGGCTTTGAATGACTGGGTGGATGTATTGAGATGGGGATCGCTGTGTAAAGAGCAGGCTAAGAATCAAGAGGATGTTAACATCTCTGGAAGAAAGTAAGGCAGGATATGGGGCTAGAGACTGTGGGAAGGTGGACAGAGGAAGAGCTGCTAGAATAGAGTGGATTAGGGAAGTCTTCATGAATAAGGTAACATTTGGGCAGAAGTGGGAAAGGACTGAGTGAGAGTCTTAAGAGGATACCTGGGAGGGAATGATCAGGTCAATGTAATGAGGGCAAAGGCCCTGAGGAAGGGATGAGCTTGACCTGCTGGAAGAATGGCAGAGGCCATTATGACTGGAACAGAGTGAACGAGGGAGTTAGGATAATATTATTATGGCCTGACCTCATCACCTCCAGAAGAAATAGGCAAATATGGTTACTTATACCTCTTCTTACTCTAAAACACTCCACTTAAAGTCAACTGTATTGAAGCCCTTCTCTGGAATACCAAGATCAGATTGAAGGGCTAAAGTTCTGGAATCAGACTGCCTGAGTTTAAGCCCTCTTCTGGAGTTGGTGATGGACAGGGAGGCCTGGCGTGCTGCAGTCCATGGGGTCGCAAGGAGTTGGACATGACTGAATGACTGAACTGAACTGAACTGCAGCCCTCTGCACGCATGACCTTAGATCAATTCCTTAATCCTCCTCTTCCTTCCTTCTCACCTATGGTATAGTCTCCTTTAAGGGATAGTGGTGGTAAGTATTCAATAGGTAAAGGAATTAATACAGGCAGAGTGTAGAGAACTGTGTCTGGTTCCTAGCAAGGGCTCGATGAATATCAACTAACATCAGCTGCTATTATCACTGCCACATTAGTATCATTAAAATGCCCTCCTCCTCACCGGCCTGTGATTCCTCAGGGGTTTCTCTACTTTGGGATCTCCAGGACCTCACCCCAGGCCCGCTGTTGACTTAGTAACTTAAGAAATGTTCATTACATTATTTGAATTCTACTTGGGAGTCACACAGTCAAGCCAGTAAACAAATTTACTCACACACTTTGAGCCCCAAATTTAACTCATTTGAAAATCAACATTTGGATTAAGGAACACTGCTCATTAGGCCCATCATTCTAAACACAGTGTAATTAGCACCAAGGCTGTTTTATCCAGTGTTCTGTAATTGGAGCTTCCTATTCACTAGCACTCTCCCAAATTCCCACAATGATCACTGATGTTTGTAATGACAGGCCTGAGGCAGTGTGCCATCCTTCCCAATAACCAAGAACGACCACTCTGCATTCTGCCTGGCTGAGGGCACTCCTCCATTTCCTTGGTCTTTGAAAAATACATAGCCTTGCATGTTATCCATCGGGAATCTCTTTCACCAGAGACTAGATTTCTTGGTCTACTGCACCCTTTGATCAGGTCAGATTGCTGTTTACTGTGCTAGACACTGGGTGACGAGCCTTGCCTGTGTTCATCTGCGTGTGATACATAATTAGGTCATAACCTGGGTTTTATAAGGAATGATTATTTTCTCTTTTTTTTCAGTAGAAAACTCGGTAAGTTAGTGTCTACCGGGGGTGGGGGGGAGGCATTTCTTCCCCTCAGGTTACTGGGTCTTGAGGGATGGTCCCAAGGTTAACAAAATCCTAGCACTGCTCAACATTTGCCCTCAAGTGTTTTAAATTTCAATGGACAGTTAATCCCTTTCATTTTTGTACTGGACTAATTGATGGATATGACGTCTTTTTAAAAATTTCATCTTATTTAATTCTTAATTAATTTTCCTTTACAATATTGTATTGGTTTTGCCACACATTGACTTGAATCCGCCATGAGTGTACATGTGTTCCCCATCCTGAACCCTACCCAGTGTTCATAGCAGCGCTGTTTATAATAGCCAGGATACAGAGGCAACCTAGATGTCCATCACCAGATAAATGGATAAGAAAGCTGAGATGACGTCTTTTAAAGATAAAATGAATAATATCAACCCTGGCTACTGTGTTTACCGCTTTTTCTGCACAATTTAGTTTGGGTAGGGATGGAATAACACGATCATTGTACAGGTCCTTAGAGATTATCTTAATGATCAAAAATACTGTTATCTAAATAGATACGTTTGTGGAAAAGTACTCGGAATGACAATCTGTGCAATTTAGGGCAATTTTCTTATCTAGTAGGTGTTTCAGTTTTCTCATCTGTAGAAGAGTGTTAAAATAATCAGTCCCTCTTCACAGAGTTCTAAGGATTAAGTGTAAAATGCTTCGAACAATGTCTGGTAAATAATAACCACTGAATGAATGTCAGCTAGTCTTCATACAATTCGCTCCTCAATTTATGTACTTGATAGGTGTGCTGGGTCTTCTGAGGATCCCCTATGTTTATTATTTAATTATAACTCTAGATAAGTAGACGAGGTGGAACTTTAAAACATACACACACACACACACACAACTCCCCAGCTGCAGCTGTTTCTTGGAGAAGGCAATGGCACCCCACTCCAGTTCTCTTGCCTGGAAAATCCCATGGACGGAGGAGCCTGGTGGGCTGTAGTCCATGGGGTCTCGAAGAGTCGGACATGACTGAGTGACTTCACTTTCACTTTTCACTTTCATGCATTGGAGAAGACAATGGCAACCCACTCCAATGTTCTTGCCTGGAGAATCCCAGGGACGGGGGAGCCTGGTGGGCTGCCGTCTATGGGGTCGCACAGAGTCGGACATAACTGAAGCGACTTAGCAGCAGCAGCAGCTGCCTGTTGCATTGAAAGCTTTAATCCTGCCTCATCATCCTTGTTTATGAGTAAGGGGTAAGTCAAATTAAGTGGTGCAGGGAGAGGACCCAGAGGGATGGTATGGGGTGGGAGATGGGAGGGGATTCGTGTTTGGGAACGCATATACACTTGTGGTGAATTAATGTCAATGTTTGGCAAAACCAATACAGTAATGTAAAGTAAACTAAAGTAAAAATAAAAATTATAAAAAAAAATAAATAAAAATAAATAAATAAAAACATGGACAAAAAAAAAAAAAAAAAAAAGTGTCCATTCTATTCTTTTTCAACAGATTTCCCTTTGAGAGGGTGGTGATGGGCCTTTTTTCTACAGCAGGAGAAATCTCAGTTGCTTGGTAACAAAGCAGAAAATCAATGGCACCTCTGGCCTTGGCAGCCCCAATATGCTCCACACCCTGACCCTCAGTCCCCAAGGACCGCCTGAGTCACTGAGTCAGCATGCAGAGTCTGAGTCGGAGGCCTGAGGCGGCAGTATGCCACCTGGGGAAAAAGCAAGGCATAGCTTCTTCTAAAAGTTCTTTTGTGACCGTAACAGAAATAACAACGCCAAAGAGGAGTTTAACATCTAACTTACCAAGTCCCCAAGCCCACCTGTCCCCTTATCTCTGTCCTCTGTGACTATCAACAGAAGTGCCCGGAACATTTCCCAGTAAGGCTGCAAAGGGGGTAGTGAACTTGCTCAGTCGTGTCCAACTCTGCGACCCCATGGACTGTAGCCCACCAGGCTCCTCCATCCGTGGAATTTTCCATTCAAGAGCACTGGAGTGGGTTGCCATTTCCTTCTCCAGGGGATCTTCCTGACCCAGGGATCGAACCCAGGTCTCTCGCATTGCAGGCAGATGCTTTACCATCTGAGCCACCAGGGAAGCCCATAAAAGGGTAATAATGCCTGTACTCTGTTGTCCAGGTAGCTTTGTCTTCCACACCTATACTGTCTGGTCCAGCAGATGGGCAGATGTAACTGAACAACCCAGTGTTTGGGACTAACACAGTGCATTCCCATAAACCTGTAACCAGGAAGGGTTAATTCTGAATTCACACTGGATCTGTGTCTGTGATTTTAACCCTTGTATTTTGTGATTTTAACCCTTAAGCTTTTGTTGCTTAGTCGTTCAGTTGTGTCTGACTCTTGGCAACCCCATGGACTGCAGCACACCAGGCTTCCCTGTTCTTTACCAACTCCCAGAGCTTGTTCAAACTTATATCCATTGAGTCGGTGATGCCATCCAAACATCACATCCTCTGTCATCCCGTTTTCCTCCTACCTTCAATCTTTTCCAGCACCAGGGTCTTTTCCAGTGAGTTGGCACTTCACATCAGGTGGCCAAAGCACTGGAGCTCGGCTTCAGCATCAGTCCTTCCAGTGAATACTCAGGGTTGATCTCCTTTAGGACGGACTGGTTTGATCTCCTTGCAGTCCAAGGAACTCTCAAGAGTCTTCTACACCACAGTTCAAAAGCATCCATTCTTTGGCACTCAGCAAAACTCTGTTAGCTTTTGCCCTGCTTCATTTTGTACTCCAAGGCCAAACTTGTTAATCCAGGTATCTCTTGACTCCCTCCTTTTGCATTCCAATCCCCTATGATGAAAAGGACATCTTTTTTTGGTGTTACCTATTGAAAACCTTGTAGGTCTTCATGCTGCTAAGTCGCTTCAGTCGTGTCCAACTCTATGCAACCCCACAGACAGCAGCCCACCAGGCTGCCTGGTCCCTGAGATTCTCCAGGCAAGAGCACTGGAGTGGGTTGCCATTTCCTTCTCCATAGGTCTTCATAGAACCGTTCAACTTCAGCTTCTTTGGCATTAGTGGTTGGGGCATCGTCTTGGATTACTGTGATATTGCATGGTTTGCCTTGGAAGTGAACTGAGATCATTCTGTCATTTTTGAGATTGCACCCAAATACTGTATTTCGGACTCTCTTGTTGACTGTGATGGCTATTCCATTTCTTATAAGGAATTCTTATCCACAGTGGTAGATAGAATGGTCTACTACTGTGTGCAAGATGGCCTGCCTCAGGGAGATAACCTGACCCCACCCACCTGTGAAGGCCTGTGTCATTCTTGAATTTTTTGTGGGACAAATAGTGCTGTGCCCAGCACCCCTCACCTGCTGCTTACTGACCCAGAAATGGCCCACAAATTCACATTTAGGGAGGCCAGAGTCACAGACAGATGTGACATCTTTGTTTGTTGATTTGACAGGAGATATTCAATTGCACACTACCCATGAAATGACTGTAAGGAAGTGAGATTAACATCCCCCTACCTGAGGTTTGCCATTCTAGGAGCATTTGCAGGAGTTAAATGGTTTTTTAGCTTTGATTTCTCACCCCCGACTCCCATCTCTGATCCATAAAAGAACCTGGCATTCAGGCCCTGACAAGATGGTTATTTGAGGCACTAGCCTGCCATCTTCTCAGTCAGCTGGCTCCCAGATAAAATCCCTTCCTTGCCTCAATATCTCATCTGGGATTTCTTGGCCTAGCTTTCAGGGAACAGAGTGAGTTTGGACTCAGTAACAAATCCACACAGCTTCTGCCACTGTCAAGACCAGACTATGTGATGAGACCCCCTTGGTTCTTCTCTTCTGACCTCAAAGCCCCTCTTCTCACTGCCAAATACTAGCATATTATTATTGCTTGGGTTTGTGTTTTATACTTTATAAGCCCTTTCTCATGCCTCAGCTCATCTGATTCTTAAAGTAACTCCTTGAAAAAAAAAAAGAGCAGGTATTATGATCTCTGAATTACACAATACAAAGAAGATTCCATCTAGAAAAGTATGGAGCCAAGATGTTAACTCAGGCATTCTGATGCAGAATCCAGGCATCACCCTACTTCCTTACACTGGGTCTCTTTACTCACTTTTTTATGGTTTATAATAATGATAATAAGAGCTAATATATAGTACTTACCATGTGCCAATTAACTGTTCTAACTGCCTTTTGAACATTTACTCATTTTAATCTACTATGACCCTCATTTTATAAATGCAAAGAATGAGGAAGAAACAGATTAAGTGACCTGTTTAATGTCATACAACTACAGTGAGGATTTAAATCCAAACAATCCAGCTCTAGGGTCTGTGTCCTCAACAGCCATTCTATACTAAGTCCTAATGATCAATGAGAACATAGTTTGGTGGAAGCAGAAGAGTGCTTTTGTAGTCTCTGTGGATCTGATTGTGATACACACCCTCAACACAGGACTGTGTTAATACTTTTTACAGTCATGTGTCATGTGCAAATGGTAAAATACTAAGTGCAGAAATCAGAATTAACAGCCAAGAAAGTAGCTAATGCCCAAGTTCAGTAGAGAAAAAAGGTAGGAAGGATGATATGAATCTAAAAAATACAGTTTTAGACAATTCTTTCAATTAAGAACTAGTTGTGGACTGTCAGACTGGAAGAAACTAAGGGGACCAGAAGAGTAAATGAAATCTGGTATCCTAGATTGGATCCTGGAACATAAAAAGAAAACTAGTTGAAAAATCAGGAGAGCTGAGTAGAGTCTGAAGTTTAAAGTATTGCACAAATGTTAATTTCTTCTTTTCAATAAAGATTTCCTGTACGTTAACATTAGGGGAAGCTGGGAGAAGGGTATAAAGGAACTCTGTGTGAAATCTTTGTACCTTTTCTGTAAACCTAAAATTATTTAAAACTAAAAGTCTTAAGAAATTATTTGTAGGTGAAGTGTATTTTAGATTACATTTTAAATTGTCCCTCTCCAAAGTGACAACTTCAATCCCTGATTTTGCTAAATATTTGACTCTTTTCTATGTACTTCTTTCAAAGATTAGCCTTTTGGTTTAAAGATCTCTGATGTTCTCTGACCTTCCTTCACGCAAGGTCTCTAGGAAAGATGCTTTTAGAGGATGATCACGTTTGATGAAATTGAAACTCAATTCTCCCTTTGGTTGTCCTTTGTACATAACCTGTTTTCAGATTTTGAGGAGATTACTTGAAATTTTGACAGACTAGAAATAGTGTCTCAGAGTTCCTGACCCATAAATGTAACCATTTCTCAGGTGAAACAGGAGGTGAATGAAGATGGTCAAGCCTATTAGAGGAAGAGAGTGATGATTCATTTTTTTTTTTTTTTAATGTCAGGACACAGATCTCTTAATGCTGTAAAGAAAGGACTTAGTTTTGTTTTAATGATCTATATTTTTACATAAATCATTTCAGGCTCAAATCTCCAAACAAAACAAAACTGGTAGGAGAATTAGTGCCAAGCACCAAGGATACATTTGACACATACTTGTTAAGTTTGCCATTAGATTACACTTTCAGTCATTTATTCAAGAACATTTATTGAGAACCTACTGTATATACAAGGATGGGTCGGACCAGGACCCAGTCCTTAAGGAACATGAAATCCAGCAGAAGAAACTGGGTAGGAAAGCAAATTACGACACTTAGACACTATCCCTCGCATGATTAGCTTTTGTCATTTACTATAAAGCAGTAACTTTTTTAACTAATAAAGACCAGTAACTCTTTTTTTAACTAATAGACATCTTGTGAAAAATTCTGTTCAAACACAATGTTAACACTCAAGTTATAATTTCAAGCTTACTAATGATATATTCGCTCTAGCCAAATTCTGTTAGAGATTTCAAGAAATGAAGATGTGGGTTTATATCCTAAGCCATTTTCCAATATATTATTGATGGACAGGGGAGCCACTTTTTAGAGTCCAGGAAGGCGAGATAGATCATGATTGGAGCAAAATCCACACTCTTATCCCTTGATGGAATGTATTTCAGGCTTCATTTGTAATCTAGCTTTAGGACAACTTAAATTCATACTTTACTCCAAATATTTGACTCTTTTCTATCTGTACCGTTCTGCTGGAAGAAATACCTCATTTGCTCAAATGTTTTTGGATACTTGCCTAATAGAAGATTTTGGCAGGCACCTCTCAAGGAGACTTTGTCACCACCATCAGTCTGTCCACTTCTGTGGGCACTGTCCTGGGCTAAAACCATTCTATAAAACCCTAAACCTATTCTGAATGTACAGCTTTCAAGCTTTCAGATTCTATTCTCTTGCCTTGAACTGTCTGTTGTACTCATTAATTACTTTTTTGAGAAGAAGAAAAAAAAAGAAATCTCTCTCAATTTCCCTAAAGCCCCAGATCTTTTTTTAGGATTCACCAAGAAAAGCAATTATCTTTTTTGTATAGTATTGATCTGTCTGGACATTGCCTCCCAGTGGATCATCCATTTAGTTCTGGAATTTAAAGATCCTCACAGCACCAACCTCTGTGTCACTACCTGAACTGCTGTCCACTCCTCATCAGCTGGCACTCGTCACTGGTCAAGTTCACTGCCAATGAGTTGCCTTGCACTGGCATTTCACTTGGAAAGGAAAATACTTCGGTGTTCATGTAGTGTGTGTTTTTGACATCTCTTCACTTAGCACCATTTAAGACCCAAAATACTTACTAGTCAACACATCTTCAAAACTGAAGGTATACTCTTAGGGAGGAAATACATGAGATTATTCAGTGATACCTGGTAGAATTTACAATGTCATAGTACTTTCCATGTATGATTGGTGAAAATGTGTCAGGAGTTGCTGACCATAGAAAGCCAAACATAATCATGAGATGTTACATAATTCACTCTACCAATAAGATTCTTTGAAAGTTTCAATAGTAAATATATTCCAGAAAATGATACATTATCATTAAAGCTGACTATCTTACAAAATCACTTTGGAAAGAGAGTCAGCATTGGAAAATGAAGACCTACTGAAACATTCAAATTTTTTTATTGATTTGCTGAAGCATAATATTACATTTAGGGTGATTTTTCTAGTTGACTATTTTTCTCCATGCTAATAACTCAACATAACATTAAACTGCAACTTTAATGGATTCTTTTAAAGTTTGGGTACAGAGGGATCTTGGGAACTAAAAATTCTGGATACACTTTCTGAAGTTAGTACTTTTCTAGTAGCTCAGTTGGTAAAGAATCTGCCTGCAATGCAGGTTCGATCCCCGGGTTGGGAATTACCGTGGAGAAGGAAATGGCAACTCACTCCAGTACTCTTTGCCTGGAGAATTCCATGGACAGAGGAGCCAGGAGGGCTACAGTCCATGGGATGGCAAAGAGTTGGACACAGCTATGCGACTAAATTTTTTTTCTTTTCCGAATTAGATAAGCTAGTTTAAGAATAGCAGAAAAGAAATGCCTTCCTAATGTGGGCTCTATAGCTCAGTAGGTCCAAGTTCCTGGAATTCATCTGGGAGAAGACAGGGAGATGCTCACTCATCATTGGCCTGGGTCACAGTTATCATGGTCTCTAATTGCCAGTGTGTTATGTCTATCAGACAACTGACTGTGTCCAGACATAGAGATATCTGTAATCTCAAAATGATACCAAAATGGTAGTATTCTGTCAGCAATAATATTGAAGTTGAAAGAGACTCTTCTTAGTGCTCAAACATACTCCCTAACTGAATGTACTGTTTACTTAAGAGAAAAGAGATTATTCTGCCTCTAAATTACCTGTTCTGTGGAAAATTTTGCCACTTTTCTGTCCTGCTAATAATCAGCACTTGGAGATAGATTCATGCTCCTCCTCACATTTTTAAGGTGAGAAAGACCATATCGTAACAGTTTTATACAATGCTTCCTTGGCAAAATTTTGAGGGTGCTGGTTCAGTTCAGTTCAGTTGCTCAGTCGTGTCCGACTCTTTGTGACCCCATGAATCGCAGCACGCCAGGCCTCCCTGNGCCTTGACATACTCCTTTTCCTATTTGGAACCAGTCTGTTGTTCCATGTCCAGTTCTAACTGCTGCTTCCTGACCTGCATACAGATTTCTCAAGAGGCAGGTCAGGTGGTCTGGTATTCCCATCTCTTTCAGGATTTGCCACAGTTTATTGTGATCCACACAGTCAAAGGCTTTGGCATAGTCAATAAAGCAGAAATAGATGTTTTTCTGGAACTCTCTTGCTTTTTCCATGATCCAGAGGATGTTGGCAATTTGATTTCTGGTTCCTCTGCCTTTTCTAAAACCAGCTTGTACATCAGGAAGTTCACGGTTCACATATTGCTGAAGCCTGGCTTGGAGAATTTTGAGCATTCCTTTACTAGCATGTAAGATGAGTGCAATTGTGTGGTAGTTTGAGCATTCTTTGGCATTGCCTTTGTTTGGAATTGGAATGAAAACTGACCTTTTCCAGTCAGGTAGCAGCATGGAATTCTCAACATTTTGCCAAGTAAGCTCCAGTGGTTTCCCCAGAGCCTTGTGCTTGCCTTTCTCTTTTGTTAGTAATATAGGAGCTATTCAATTTCATGAGTGGAAAAGCCAAGAAGACAACCTCTTGGTTTCAGGTTTTCTCCTTCCACTCTGGTGGCCGATATGACAGGAGTGCCCATAAATAGAAGATCGTGGAAGCTGAGTGATTCAAGGAACAGATTGTGGAGGCATCAGGGCATCCAGGAAGTCCAGGAAGGAGAAAGAACCTGGGCTTTGGCTCTAGGCGTCCCTGGATCTAACTCTAGTCTCAGCTGTTTGCAAGCGGCAGGAACCTTGGCAAGTCACTTAACCTCTCCGAATTTTGGATCCTGAACTGCAAAATGAGGATAACAGTTTCCACCTTTGAGCTCACTGAGGGGATTATGGGGAAAAACAAAATAAAAGCAAACCTATATGCTCAGATACATATACACCCCTAGATTCAGTTGATGCTTTATAAATAGCAGGCATTTTTATAAGAAAATAGCTACTCTATTTTTTTTCTTCTCCTGTGAAGTATTTGTTTTGGGTTGTGCCCTCCTTGGGCTTTCTCGTGAAAGGGAAATTATTAGATATTGAAAAGGGTGTCTAATTGCATCTTGCAAAGGGTCTTCTTCCTTTCCCAGGTTAACTTTTACCTACACTCCAGCTGGAGAGAATATTCATATTGATGATTATCTATGTTAATCACTTAAAATGAAATAAACAGGAAATCTTAAAAGGGCTTTGGAAAAAGGGAACTCTAAGAGGGGGCCCTTCGCATTTGTTCGTGGTTTATCCTTTGAGGAAAATGAGCCATGTGCCTATGGTCGGGGGTTCAATTCCAATACAGACACTAAATTACCTGGCCTTTGTGAAAGTTGCTCAATTGTGTCCAACTCTTTGTGACCTCATGGACTACACAGTCCATGGAATTCTCTAGGCCAGAATACTGTGGTGGGTAGCCTTTCCCTTCTCCAGGGGATCTTCCCAATCCCAGACTCGAACTCAGGTTGATCTTTACCTTGCAGGCGGATTCTTGACCAACTGAGCTACCAGGGAAGCCAAAACTCACCCAGTGTTTTGTCCTTCTCAGTCAAGAGGGCTGTGGCTCGAGGCTTACCTGATTGGACTGATGAGCCAGTGGCACCAAGAAAGGAGCCCAGGATATGCCTTAAATGGCTCTCCATCGGAGACCTGCTTCCTCTGTGTAGTCCATAATGCAACGCCACAAGCCGGGAGAAACGTTTCAATGGAGCAAGGTGAGGTATGAACAGACCTGGAGCTGAAAACCACCCTCTGAAAAGAAGGCTTATGCACACCTATGAAGAAGACTATTCATCCTGGTACAACCAGAGAGGCCAATACAACCCAGCTTCCAAAGGGGACAGTTGTACGTAGCCACCTTGGAGGTTGAATGCATTCTCTCCCATCATGTTGACTTCCCTAAAACAATGAGGAGCTTTTCTGTGTCAAGCATGATGTTGTGCACATTACATATGTGGTCACATGTAAATTTCACAACAAGTGTGGAAAGTATATGTTATACCATTAAAGTACAGGTAGTGGAAGTGATAGGTGACTACTTAGGACAATCCAGGAGGAAACGATTAAGTGAGGCTCAAAACGCAAGTCGTTCTGACGCTGAGATCAAGACGTTGTTGGAAAGATGCCTTGTTGACTTCAACTGACAACGCCCAAAGAGGTTACTCCAAAGGTTTTGGACTTTATTTGAGTCTCTCAATCTACCTTTGCCCCTGTTACTTGCAGCAGATGACCTTAATTATCTTTTTTTTTTCACTAGGAAACTTATGGATATCAGATATGAATTTCCTTGACTCTCCTCATCTTCTCAGAGTTTGGGTGCAATTACTCAGGCCCTACACACTTCTTTGCTCCACAGGAACACCGTTCAAAATTAAACTCTCTACATTGATCATTCTCCTACCCTTCCCAGGCTTCTCCTGCCCCAGGCTGATGAATTTTGTTCAACTCTTCTCCCATGCATTGGCAATCTCTGCCTTTGTGCTGCTCCTTTCCCTCTTTCTGAAAAACATCTTCAGTTTACTTAAGTTCAGTCAGTTCAGTCGCTCCGCCTCTTTGCCACCCCATGGACTGTGGCAGGCCAGGCCTCCCTGTCTATCACCAACTCTCGGAGTTTACTCAAACTCATGTCCACTGAGTCGGTGATGCCATCCAACCATCTCATTCTCTGTCATCCCCTTCTCCTCCTGTTTTCAATCTTTCCCAGCATCAGGGTATTTTCCAGTGAGTCAGTTCTTCGCATCAGGTGGCCAAAGTATTGGAAGTTCAGTTTCAACATCAGTCCTTCCAATGTATATCTAGGACTGATTTCCTTTAGAACTGAATGGTTTGATCTTCTTGTAGTCTAAGGGACTCTCAAGGGTCTTCTCCAACACCACAGTTCTAAAGCATCAATTCTTAGGCACTCAGCTTTCTTTATGTTCCAACTCTCACATACATACATGACTACTGGAAAAAAACCACATCTTTGACTAGATGAAACTTTGTCAGAAAAGTAATATCTTTGCTTTTTAATATCCTGTCTACACCGGTCATAGCTTTTCTTTCAAGGAGCAAGCGTCTTTGCATTTCATGGCTGCAATCAACCACCTGCAGTGATTTTGGAGCTCAAGAAAAAAAGTCACTCGCTGTTTCCATTTCTCCCCATCTGTTTGCCATGAAGTGATGGGACTGGATGCCATGATCTTAGTTTTCTGAATGTTGAGTATTAAGCTAGCTTTTTCACTCATCTTTGACTTCTATATCAAGAGGCTCTTTAGTTCCTCTTCATTCTCTGACATAAGGGTGGTGTCATTTACATAACTGAGATTACTGGTATTTCTCCTGGCAATCTTGATTCCAGCTTGTGCTTCATCCAGCCTGGAATTTCACAAGATGCACTCTGCATATAATTTAAATAAGCAGGGTGACAATATACTGCTTGATATACTCCTTTCCCGATTTGGAACCAATATATTGTTCCATGTTCTGTTCTAACTGTTGCTTCTTGGCCAGCATACAGATTTGTCAGGAGGCAGGTAAGGTGGTCTGGTATTCTCATCTCTTGAAGAATTTTCCACAGTTTGTTGTAATCCACACAGTCAAAGGCTTTGGTGTAGTCAATAAAACAGAAGTAGATGTTTTTCTGGAACTCTGTTGCTTTTTTGATGATCCAGTGGATGTTGGCAATTTGATCTCTGGTTCCTCTCCCTTTTCTAAAACCAGCTTGAACATCTGGAAGTTCATGGTTGGTTCACATATTGCTGAAGCCTGGCTTGGAGAATTTTGAGCATTACTTTACTAGTGTGTGAGATGAGTGCAATTGTGTGGTAGTTTGAGCATTCTTTGGCATTGTCTTTCGTTGGGATTGGAATGAAAACTGACCTTTTCCAGTCCTGTGGCCACTGCTGAGTTTTCCAAATGTGCTGGCATATTGAGTGCAGCACTTTCACAGCATCATCTTTTAGAACTTGAAATAGCTCAACTGGAATTCCATTACTGCCACCAGCTTTGTTCAGAGTGATGCTTCCTAAGACCCACTTGACTTCACTTTCCAGGATGTCTGGCTCTAGATCAGTGATCACACCATCGTGGTTATCTGGGTCATGAAGATCTTTTTTGTAGCGTTCTTCTGTGTATTCTTGCCACCTTTTCTTAATACCTTCTGCTTTTGTTGGGTCCATACCATTTCTGTCCTTTATTGAGCGCATCTTTCTTTGCATGAAATATTCCCTTGGTATCTCTAATTTTCTTGAAGAGATTTCTATTATTTTCCATTCCATTGCTTTCTTCTATTTCTTTGCATTAATCACTGAGGAAAACTTTCTTATCTCTCCATTTTAAGCTTCCATTATCTCCAAAACACATACACACCCTTGGTCTTTGAGTTGTATCTCCTTGAGGTAAGTAGGGCAAATATCATCCCCATTTTCTCACATCAACAAACTGATTATCACAAGATAAATGGCTCTTCCTCAAGCCCCAGTGGCTCCCTGGCAGCAAAACTAGGTATAAAACTCAGGTCTTCTGCTCCTGGATCCCAACGTCATGCTATTCAGTACCGATGCCAATCAATGCCCGTGGGTAACAAAGTGAGATGGCCTTTTATATGCAACGTCACTATAACAAGTTCTACTTTTCTTTTGTCTCTGGAGCCTGGAGCCTGCCTCATACATAGAACAGAGTTGCCAACCCCCGGTGCCAGGGCCCTGCTTGTGACAAGTGATGCGTCTGTAATTATCGCCTTGCCCAGACAGCGTAACCTGTCCTCCCAGGTGTGAAGGCCCATTAATAACCCTCCAGGGAAGGGCAGTGGCATCTCAGATGCAGCCCTGCCAGGTGACCTGCTCTCCCATACGGGGTTCCCCTAATCAGCACGCACATGCCCTCTAAAGTGTCACAACACTCATTGTTTCTCAGCCTCCCACAATATACAACCAGAAAGCAAGCCCCCTTATCATTTAATAACACTCCCTGATACTGAAAGTGGGAGAAAATAGAAACACTCCAAGAGGGAGGAGAAAGCTTGTTCAGTGAAGAAGCGATTAAGGTTGTAACACTGGCTCTCACACAGTGGGAGACTTCAGATTGGTGATCTGATACCCCTTTAACCCTCAACCCTGCCTCTGCCCTTATCCTCAAGCCTGGCAGACTCCTGGGGGACAGCATCCCTCTCCCCCTACACAGACTGGAGATGCCTTGATGATGAGAAGCAAAGGAAACTGTGGAGTCTGTGCCCCTGCTCTGCTAAAAGGGGTTTGAGTCATTGTTTTCACCTTGAAAGGAAATGCAGTTTGGTATAGAATGCCAGGTTGGGAGTCCATCCTTGAATTCAGGATTGGCTTTGGCCATAAGCACACATATAAGCCTCACTGTACATGTCTGTGAAATGGGGAGGAAGATGCATGCTACAAAATGAAATGTAACGGTATAGAGCAAAGTGCTTCATGTCTTTAGAAGGAATGATTTAACAAGATGATAACAACAGCTAACGCTGAAAGGACCCTTAGGATGGGGCCAGGCAATGTACAATGGCTTTACCTGTCTCAATTTAATACTCACATCAGCGCATATGGAACTTTATCATCATTTCAACAGATGAGGAAACAGACATAGTGAAGTTAGGTCACTTGGTTGAAGTCATAGAGCTATTAAGTGACACTGTTAAGTAACAGAGTTAGAATCTGGACTCAGTATGTCTGGCTCCCGAGTGTGCTCTTTTTGAAGGGGTCTGCTATGAAATTTAAAGCTTTGGCTTTCAAGTTGGAAAGAGAGACAGAAAGACAGAAAACCTTTGAAGAGGCCTTAGTAGGAAGCAGGAGCGAGCAGAGGTCACTCAGGCAACAGTGCCTCCCCATTAACTAAACCTATTAACTCACCCTTTCCGTTTCCATCGGCCTGGAGCTCAGTCCCCACTTTCCCAAAACTCAAAAGAAAAGCTGGTCTTTCCCTTATACACTGAAATCTGGCAATTATGAGGCTTGCATTTTATGTCCAGCTTTCTCATTAAGCAGCTCCGTGACCAAAGGTAGCTATGTCTCCAGGTCTCCATATGTTCATCTCCAAAATGAGGGTTTGCAATGACAGGTGCTCTCCAGCCCGTCACTTTGTTCTAGGCTTCCTACTGGGACTTGCTGGAAACTGAAGCTCACTCTGCAGCATGGAGAGCCCACCAGGGCTGTGGTCTCCAAAGTGGGATAAGCATCCTCGGGAGATACCAGGTTTGGTTCACTAGGGTGATGGGGGGACATACTGGAACATCTACATATCAAATCTTCATCTTTAAAAGATTCTGATATTTCTGTGTGTTTTGTAATAGAAACAACACACTAGAACATGTGCACATTATATTAAATATAAACATACTTTTAAGTGGTGCACAGTTATTTTTTTGTCTAGTATGTGAGACAACCAAAACTGTTTGGAGACCATGGTACTAGAGAGCTGATCTGCTTTTGCTCTTTGCAGGCCCCCCTGGAGGCTATACCCAATTTGCCATGTTGATGAAACGTTAACCAATGCTGGCAGAAGTGAACTAGAACTTAGAGCTAGAACCAAGGTGGTTCATGTTGCAATTTGATTTTTCTTCCTAAAATTAAATGTGTAATGCCGTTTCTTCAATTTAAACTGCAGAGACAGGAATTATAATATTCATAATAATATTGTTATTATAAATGGTAATATTCATTTAAAAGCTCCTGTATTAAGGGGAGAAAAATCTTATTAAACAACCATATTGAAGCCTGGATTTTTAAAGAATATGTTACTTTAAAGGGCAGCTACAAATATCCAATGGGAGCAAAACATTTTCTCAAATAAAGCTCATGATTTCCCCTTAAGCTTCTAGGATTATTGAAATAATAAGTTAAAATATATGGAAACACGTTGCCCTGATAGATTTCTCTACCACTTGGTCTATTTTTCTGAGTCACAAAATAAATTAAGTTCAGTTTCAAAGCAATACTCCCCCCATTTGATTTCTCTCCCCCAAATCAAATATTCACAGTAATAACCTGGGATACGATGTGTTATTCTGACCTCTCTAGTTTGGGGAGAATATTGAAATATCATAGAAGCTACAAAGATAGACTCAAACAAAAAAAAGGAATGCTATAAAGGTTGGAAGATAAAACATATGAAGAGGAGTGGGCAGAGCTAAATTTAAAAAGTCTGACAAAGCAAGGACTCCCGGGGACAAGATCACAGCCTATAAATACCTTGAAGGTAACAATGTAATTGAAGGGAAAGGATTATTCTTAGTCTCAGAGATGATATGACAGGGCAATGGCCTGAAGCAATGGAAGAAAATGTTTACGTAAAGCTGCCAGGAGCAAGGGAAAAAGAAGTTCTTGACTCTGTGAGGAAGGGGACAGGCAAAGCAATCCCAGAAGAAGCATGCCAAGCATTTCGATGAAGACAGGTGAAGCCTCTGAGGAAGACATGGGACTAACAAGCGTGCTCCTCACTCGGAAGCCACCTCTTCTGTCAGATTGCAGAGCTCTCAGACATGCCCCCCGGAAAGGCGGCCCCCTCCAGAGAAGGCAGCTAATCAAAGATCTGTGTGAAGACAGTTTGTGTGATGTGAATAGTCAAAATGAACAGCCTGACACGCTGATATTGTAAAATTATGAATTAAAACATAGGGAAATGTGTTATTTTCTGCATATTGTATATAATGTCACATCTTAGAAATAATGCACAACTTTGCCCAGGAAAATTAATAAACTCTTCATTGACAAATTACCATTCTGTGTTCAGTGCGAAGGTTCTTCAAAGAGCACAAGTTGAACCACTGTGTTAAAATCACTGAATGTGTTATGCCAAAGAACAGATTTAGACATGAACTATATGAATATATGGGAGCCCTGAATATCTTAGAGTAGGCAAACATGTACCCTCCGCCTCATGAAAAGAGTTGACTCATTGGAAAAGACTCTGATGCTGGGAGGGATTGGGGGCAGGAGGAGAAGGGGATGACCCAGGATGAGATGGCTGGATGGCATCACTTACTCGATGGATGTGAGTCTGGGTGAACTCCGGGAGTTGGTGATGGACAGGGAGGCCTAACGTGCTGCGATTCATGGGGTTGCCAAGAGTCAGACACGACTGAGCGACTGAACTGAACTGAATAGGACAGTAATGTAAAAGTCGGCTTCAAAGCTCTTCTAAACTAAATATTTTAAAAAGCTGTGCTTATGAAAACGTTTGAGAGTACCATTTATACATAATACTCAGGCCAACAGTGCTTCACCGTTAACTAAATCTAAATCTAAAGGTATGACCCAAAACTGTTGATGCATCTTCTGTGTGAGGAGAGTCGCAAGATCGGGTCAGGGAATGGATGAGGAAGCTGAGTGATACGTGTGACAACAAGGGCATGGAGACGGGGTGGCTGGAAATGTCAGAGAATTGGCCACAGTTGCTTAGCCCCACTTGACCCAGGCCACCTAAGAACACTGGCCCCATGCAGCTGAACCTTCTGAAGTTTTTTTTTTTTAAGAAACTGGAAATCCCAAATTTCCTGTGAATTATCTGAGAATTAAAACATATTTGTGTATTAGATGAGATCTAAGGGACACTAGCTGGGCTCATTCTCTAAACCTCTCACACTGAAGACAAAGGGAGACCCTGGTTTCTGAGATTAGGAACCAGGAACAGGAAGGAAGCTGGCACTAATCGGAGGAAGCGGGCTGGTTTGCACAGGGCTGCCAAACACCGGGGAGATCAAAGGAAGAAAAGACTTCAATTTGCTCGTCGGGCCGGCAAACCCAGGACGGAAGGAGGTGCCAGGGCAGCTGCTACAGCTCCATTTTAGATGTCCCCACGAAGCTGCCCTGCATACACTCAGGAATCTCGTGTGCTGACCTGGTTCCTGACCTCCTGCCTCGCTGGTGGTCACTGTGAATGGCAGAAAGTCCCTCTCAAAGGGAATCAAATCTTCAACTACCCTGAAGGCAGAAGCGGGTAGAACCATGGCTTCTTATGGACACCCACAGTGACTGCATAGGAGTTTGTTTCCAGAAGGTGCTGGGAGAAAAACAAGGCAATGTTTCCCAAATCTAGCAACTCGAAGTTCAAGGTTACAGGGTGACTCTAGGCGGCCAGCAGGTGAATTAGAGTAGCATTGAAATGTATACTTTACCAGGTGAATTAGAACAGTATTGTTCTGTTTAGGCTTTAAAACACACACACACACTTGTCCTACTGTGTGAAATGAAGTATTTTGTCTCAGTCCTTTGATTTTGGTTTCTGTAGCATTGAGATGTCACACAAAATCTGAATAGCTCACGTCAGATACAACCACATGCACAGAATTTAGCCTTAGCTCTCGCTATTTGGCAACATCAATTATTCTCCTGGAGAGAGACACAAGAGCTCAATCTTCACGCCACAAAGAGAAGTTTGATCTTCCTGCCTGACTTGGGGTTTATACCCTAGGACAATCTTTGTTAATATACTGCTTATTATACCACTCACTCACTTTTATTTTTTTCAACTAGAAGATAATGGCTTTACATTGTTGTGTTGGTTTCTGCCATACAACCATGAGAATCAGCTAGATGTACACATATATATCCTCTCCCTCTTCAACCTCGCTTCTAACCCTGCCTGCCCCATCTCACCCATCTAGACCATCACAGAGCATCAGGCTGAGGTCCTTGTGTTATATAGCAACTTCCCACTAGCTAGCTACTTTACACATGGTAAAGTATACATTTCAATGCTACTCTCTCAGTTTGACCCACCTTCTCCTTCCCACACTGTGTCCACAAGTCCTTTTCCTACATCTGTGTCTCCATTCCCGCCCTGCAAACAGGCTCATCAGTACCATTTTTCTAGATTCCCATATATATGTGCTGCTGCTGCTAAGTCGCTTCAGTCGTATCCGACTGTGCAACCCCACAGACGGAAGCCCACCAGATTCCCCAGTCCCTGGGATTCTCCAGGCAGAAACACTGGAGTGCGTTGCCATTTCCTTCTCCAATGCATAAAAGTGAAAAGTGAAAGTGAAGTCGCTCAGTCGTGTCTGACTCTTTGGGACCCCATGGACTGCAGCCTACCAGGCTCCTCCGTCCATGGGATTCTCCAGGCAAGAATACTGGAGTGGGGGTGCCATTTCCTTCTCCAGGGGATCTTCCCGACCCAGGGATCGAACCCAGGTCTCCCCCATTGCAGGCAGACACTTTAACCTCTGAGCCGCCAGGGAAGCCCCTAATATTCCATTGTGTATATGTACCACAGCTTCTTTGTCCATTCACCTGTTGGTGAACATCTAGGTTGCTCCCATGTCCTGGCTATTGTACAAAGTGCTGCAGTGAACACTGGGGCACATGTTGTCTTTCTGAACTATGGTTTTCTCGGGGTATATGCCCAGTAGTGGGATTACTGTGTCATACAGTAGTTTTATTCCTAGTTTTTTTAAGGAATCTCCATACAAACACTCACTTTTAACAAGCAATTTGTGGAAACACAGGGAAAACTCGCTCAAGTTGTCTTCTATGTTCTTTCACATCAATTATATAAATGTGGGTATTTCTTGGTTCTGTTTATTAAAAAATTGATAGTAATTTACAAGCAGAGAGATAATGGTAAGTTCTCAGTTCCAAAAGGGGGCCTGTTATGTTATAGTCAATTTCAGATGGATCAAACCATTCTTTGAAGAATCCTTGTAAAACAATGTTCGGTGAAACTGGCAAAGATTTAGCTCAAATAAAAGATGAAGAGTTACAGAAAGGGGAAAAAAAAGACTTCTGTGGTTTTCTCCAGAGCTGACTTACTGTGTCTGCATCTCAGTCCAATGTTTGCATGTGTTTAACACACACACACAGCTTGAAGGAGGAAGCGCACACTCTGTGTTTTGCAGTGTTTGGGTGTGAATCAAAGGGAAACATGTGGTTCCGTTCTGTTCCCTGGAGCATTCAGTTAAGGGAAGGGAAAAATCTCATTTGTGCTGATACTGTCACCACAGGGGGTGATCTTGCAAATGCCTGGGGTGAGGGAGGGGAAGCTTTGGGTCAAAGTGCAGACCGCACAGTCTATAGACTTGGACAGTGGTGTGGTCTGTCTCTGGGGAGGGTGGGTTTTCCTTTGGTTTTCGACTTTTTTTCTCAGTTGGTGCTATATGGATACCTCCAGCAATCTGCTGTCTGTGAAATGTTGGTGGGTGTTCTAAAGGCATCCTACACCATTATAGAACAAAATGATAGGAACAATCACAATCATTTCAAAGAATAAGGAACAGAAACTGGGGGTGAAGATGGTATTCTTTTCGTTTCCTTTTGGTACTGAAAACAAACTAGAGTGGCCTTTGGGGTGGTCACAGCAGAGCCCCCAGCTGGTAGGAGGGTCCTTTGCTCTGTTTTGATTGTAAAAGTAAGGGAGGTTCATCTGAAGATTTGGAAAATAGACAAAAGTATAAAGATGGAAAGAAAAGTTTGGAGGGATTTGCCTGTTTGTTCATATTGGGTTGGCCACAAAGTTTGTTTGGGTTTTTTTGGTAACATCCTGAATGAACTTTTTGGCCAACCCAGTACTTTCAGTTCAGTTCAGTTGCTCAGTCACGTCCGTCTCTTTGCGACTCCATGAATTGCAGCACACCAGGCCTCCCTGTCTATCACAAACTCCTGGAGTTTATCCAAATTCATGTCCATCGAGTTGGTGATGCCATCCAGCCATCTCATCCTGTCATCCCCTTCTCCTCCTGCCCCCAGTCCCTCCCAGCATCAGAGTCTTTTCCAATGAGTCAACTCTTTGCGTGAGGTGGCCAAAGTACTGGAGTTTCCGCTTTACTCAATTAAATATAGATGACCTCAGGCTTTCACAAAGCTCTGCAGAACTTAGGTTCCCACTGCTTGTACCCACTGAGGACTGCTCCACCAGAATGTAAGCTCCACCAGGCCAGCGGGTTTGACTATTTGGTTTCACTCTTGTATTCCTGGCACCTAGAACTTACCTGGCATGTAGTGGGAGGTGGTCAAAATAAATAAATAAATAAATAAACTGTTATTCACTAGTTTGCTAATTTTCACCTGTCCGGTTAATTTTAACTTGAAAATTCTCTCACCTGCCTCTCATCTAAAGCTAAGTTTGTCATATCATACGTCTCACTATATGCCCCTGTACACCTTCCCAACCAAACCTCTGGGAGATTTTTGTCTTTTTTTTTTTTTTAATAGCTGCGCTTTGTGAATAGTCCAAGACCCTTCCCCCATTGTGCACTGTGTTCTGGGAAACACATCACCCCAAACTCATTTTCTTCTTTCAAGCTTCAGTGTTGCATTAAACTTAGCTGCTTAGACATGCAACAAAATCCACTCCAGCATCGCTGATGTAAGTAGCAAACAAAAGCCTGCCAACCTCAGGGATTAGGCATCAAGTCAGGTGCAAATTGAAAGGAATCTGCTCCTACCTCAAGAAACATGATTTCCAGTGAAAAGGTCTACCTTTCAAGTTTTTAACTACACTTTACCACTAGACATTAGAAACTAAAAGGCTAGTGGGTGACAGCCCAAGGTCGCTGCAAAGACATTCATATCTGGTTTTAAATTAGAAATACATACAATTAAACACTGACTGAAGAGAGACTACGCGTGTTTCTATATTATTTGATATCATTTTCAGTTTTCACATAAGAATACTTGAAGACTTAGATAATAGGGTATTTATCACATATTGAAACACATGAAGGCATTTATCCAATAATCTCTGTTCAAATAGATTACTTTTGAGAGAATTTTTGTTAAAATTTAACAAAAGTCACCTTTGAATCTCATGGTCCACCATATTGCGTTCAAAACCTCAGATTGGTTTCCAAGCCCATTTTGCATAGGGGTATTAAAGAAAGCAGTTTGGGGATAAGTAGGTACCTTATGTTGTTGAGATGAAAAAAAAAATACTGGGAAGCATAAAATGCAATGCAAAATGAAGAATTTCTTTAAATTAAAAAATAAAGTGACTTAGTTCTAATTAGGTATTCTGCTTTAGGCAAAACACTGTGCTCCATCCATCCATTTCTGTTTACCATTGTTGACCATATGGATTGAAAAAAAGAAAAAATCACAGGTAAATTCTGCCAAATTTACCACATCTAACCTCAGTACTGAATCGGTAACTCTTGAAAGCACTATGCATGACGTCAGAATAGAACATACCAACATTTACTCTTCTTTCCTTCCCCTAATGCTGCGGACAATGGTTATTTAATCCTCTGGGCCTTAGTTTCTTAATCGCTAAAACAGAAGTAATCTCACCAACTTGACAGTGTTTCGAAAAGTAAAGGAGCTGACATACACAAAGTGCCAGGCACGCTGTCTGGGCAATACATAAAACAGTAAACACAGAAGGGATTACAAACCTCTGCATGTCATCTGGTCAGAACATTAGTTCGCAGTCGTGGGAAGTCACTCGGTGGAGTTCATTTCCAACAGGATTTAGTGAACCTAAGTACTGCTGCTTGCATTTTAAAAAGGGCTGGATAATTTTATGCTTCGTTAGCCACCCAAGCTAAGATAACGATCAGGGTAATCAGATTCCATGTTTCACTGCACATGTGATCACCAGGATCAGGGGATTTCTTATTTAGGGAACGGTAGCATGACCTTAAATCCAAACAGCGTCTCCTAAAGTGATGCTACAAGGGATGAGAGACAAGGTTTGAGAGATGCACACCCTCTGAGGAGGACAGGAGGCCATGGGATCTGGCGGTGGGTCAATCCCCATTTTGACTCTGACCCCCATCTGCCTGGCTGTTAACCTTCCTATTGAAAACTACAACCATAGCCATTTTAGCATCTTACAGGTTTCATGCATAGGTTTCCAGCCACAAACCCTTAGGCATCAAGAGCCCAAGTGGGTGGAGTGTGTGTTTAGTTGCTAAGTTGTGTCCCACTCTCTGTGACCCCATGGACAGTAGCCCTACAGTCCATGGGATTTCCCAGGCAAGAACCCTGGAGTGGGTTGCCATTTCCTTCTCCGGAGGGTCTTCCCAACCAAGAGATGGAACACGTGTATCCTGCATTGCAGGCAAATTCTTTATTGCTGAGCCACTGGGGAAGCCCCAAGCAGGTGGTATGCATAACAATATTACTATGAAAATGATCTTATTTCATTTTGTAAGTCTTTCAGTGGTAACTGGGAACCTTCACAAGCATTCTCAATTGACCTTGTCTACCATTCTGAGGCTGGCACTATCTATATCTCTACCACCCAGTTGAGATGCCTGCTATTTGGTGACAAAGCCAGGACCAGACCCTGTGTTCTGGCTCTGAGTTAGTCATGCTTATGACAACTACCAGGAGAAACACGAAATGACTGATGAGGGGGCCAGAGTGACAAACGTTAAATGCTGTGAAAAATAAGGAGAAAGACAAAGAAGATGGCCACAAAGTGATTTCAAATGACAGAGGTTTAACTAAATATATGGGGGGGGAAAGAAGAGTTCTAGAATTATTTGACTTTGAAAACCTCTCCCAAGCTTTTTGACTTCTATAAAATCTCCCTACCTAGGTCTTCCCTGAACCCCGAACCTTTTCTTTCTTGGCTTCCTGCCTTTTCCTTCTTCCTCTTGTAAAGGCAGGTATATATTTCCCAAGTTCCCACTCGCTTATCATCTTAGAGATCTTAGCAGTCCTCAGAGTCTCCACTGTCACTGCCACACAGAACCTGCAAATCCCTCTGTCTGGGTCCCTCCCTCATCTGAGTTTATCACGCTTCCTATTGGGAAGCTCTGCAGATGGACTCCTGGATGCCTTACACTTGCAAAACCAAGTCAAACTATGATTTTATCCTAAAATCTGTTGTCTAACATGTCCCTCTCTTTTATTGCTGTTGAAATCACAACCTTCCCAGTACAGAGATGCCTTATTTCTCGCTCTCTTTTTTTCATCCAACCAGCAAGAGATACCCATTGATTCTACCTGGGAAATGTCCTTTTGTTTCATCCTCATTCCCTTCATATGATCATCATCACAGAATAAATCCTTTAAAACTTTTTCCTAGACTACTTGAACAATCTCCAGGTATTGATTTTCCTAAAACCCACTGAAAAATATTATTTCAACAGAGCCAAAATAACCTTCCCAAAAATTAAGCCTTGGGGATTTTGTCTTCTACTCAGAAACTTTCAAAAGGGTTTCTCGCTGCTTTCAGAACCAATCTGTCAATACGGCATTCAAATTCTCCCCATTACAGGTTCTCCCCACTACAGGCCTAAAATACCTGGGAAGAAAAAAATAATAATAAACTTAAAACATTTCTTTCATTAGTTTAGCATCTACTTTGGATCAGAAAAGACTCATGAAACATTTTTACACATTATTATAAATCTTTACACAGATTTGCCATGTAGCATTATTATTTTATGTGTGTGTGTGTTAAGTCATGTCTGATTCTTTGCGATCCTATGGACTGTAGCCCGCCAGGCTCTTCTGTCCACGGGATCCTCCAGGCAAGAATACTGGAGTGGATTGCTATGCCCTCCAGAGATGTCAAATAATTCACCCAAGGACATAGAGCTGGTTGGAAGCAAAGCTATATTTTTGAATCATAGACCACTCGCCTCTAAAACATGGGACCTTTCTGCCATTCCACAGTCTGCCCATTGCCTCAAGTCATTTATTATGGACAGACTGTATACCTAATTTGAGAACACAGCTTGCATTCTCTTCCTTTGAGGTTACACTCATGCTAGTATCTTCATTTGGCACGTTCCCTCTCCAGATTCCACCAGCCAGAATCTGACCCACCCTGTCCATGCACACTTCTTCAGTGTCTATAACCAGCAGTATTCTTACCTTCCTTGGTATACTGCCCATCTTCCCTTAAAACAGAGCTGTGTCTACAGTCTTTATTTCCTTCCTTGCGTGTTTCACATCTCCACCAACTCCAAACAAATTGCCATTTCGTAAATATGTGTTGAATTAAAATGATCACCGCTACACTTTCTACTCTGAAACTTTCATTAGGGGCGTAATAGTAATTAAGAATCAGAAGTCGATCTGAATGCCTGCTCAGCCATTTATTAGCAGGGCTAATCTTGGGAAAATTCTCTAGCTTCATTAAACATTAGTTGCCTCATTTATGAAGTGAGAATATTAATAGTGACTGCCTCACTGAGTAGTTGTGAGCTCATAATAAAATAAACAGAGTCTTTGCACAGTGTCTAGTACCTGGTACTTTGTCCGTCAGTATTTGTGGTGAGTGATGGCAATGGGAGTCAGGTAAGGTGAACTCTAAAGACACAGTCCGAAATAAGTGTAGGAAACAGTCATCTATGCCATTAAATTACCTGCCATCTTATAGACAACAGAGTAGAAAAATAAACTGAATTAAAAGAGGTTAACTAAGGAGTCAAGAATAGAATAGGAAACATTTTAATTGCCGGTCATCTCCTCTCATCCTGAGTATGAACTGACTTTGGGATGAACGTTAGTTTGGTCGATCAGCAGGGCTTATCTAAATGTCTTTAAGTGATCCTAGGTTCCAAAGGTGTCATCTCAGGCTGAGAAATGACAGGTCTGGCTGTCAGTACCATCTTTGAGGCTAATGCAGTTGTACAGTTCCCTCTGCCATCTATCAGGGAAACACTAACAAGATGAAACAGCCCCAGTGACAGCATCAGGATCTAAGCACATGATGCTATGGGGTGGGTGGCTAATGAATTCCCCAATCAATATGCTGAGCTCTGTGCCTTCTGAATGCAGCCAGGGAGCTAAAATCCATCATCTATAGCTTCAGGGAGTCAGTGAGTTATTTCTTGCCCTGGTGCACTGAACAATACTCTAGAAGTAATGACTAGTAACAGTGTAAGCGGTGGGTCAATGAGATAATTCATCTAAATGATGGTGTTAAGGTAGGGCTGTCATTAAGTCATACGAGCCCCAGCACTCACTGCACGGTGCCTAGGGTTTGCTTGCTTGCTGCACTTGGCATTCATCTGTCAGAAAAGCCGCTGCTATTCAGAACTTGTTCAGTATTTGATAACTGCAGTAATCTAGGATATATGTCACCAGGTTGGCTTTAAATCAGCAATATCTTGATGCTTCCTTAGAATTTTATACTAGTTAAGTTGGACTCTCAAAGGTCTGGTTAAAAGTCTATCTATTAGTTAGGAAACTACATTGCTTTCTGAGTTTAAAAAAAATGTTAATTGAATAAAAAAGTACCAATAATATCCAAAGCTATCCATGATTGAACATGCACTATATGCCAGGAGCTATATAGTAAGAGTTGTATTTACATTATCTCCTAAATGTGTAGAAAACCTACTTTCTCATATTTTAATTACCATGTTCTTTCAAGTCCATTAGCTCTATGTGAGCCAAGGTTGATCACAGAATTCCCAAAACATAGCAATTAGCATGGCACGTAAAAGACACTCAATTCACATATAAAGAATGTCACACAGGAGCTAAACCCTCTTCATTCTGACTTTCCTAAATTTATATTGTATACATGCATTGATGACTCTGAAATAGGACCGCCATCAGTTAACAAAGTGTCAGCGGTGTCAGTGATAAATGAGAAAGATATGGTCATTTGGCCTCGCTTCTCGTAACTGTCTCCCAGCTATAAAATATTCTCCACATGCATTGTCAACTCAATTTTTCCAGCTATATTACTATACATTTCATCTGCACACTAACTTTATCCTTCATTTTTCTTTTATGTTTGAGGACTCAAAAATCTCGGAAATGCTTTTATCTGTATATGTGACTTTATGTTTCTTTGACAGCAGCAGCTACTCATCTCTGCTCAATCCGGCTGGACCCACACTGGGATGTTCTTTCCAGCCATGACCTTTTCTGGGCCCTATTGATGCCCAAGAATAGGGCCAAGCCCTCTAGGTCTTTATCTGATGCCCACAGTGGGTCTCAAACCACTTTCACACCATCCTCGTCTGGGAAGATCTGGCTCCCTTGAGGGTCCGTCCTGCTTGTTGTTACTGCTGTCTTCTCCTCCTCCTCCTTCCCTGCTCCTCCTCCCCCACCCCCCTCCACCCCTGGGATCACGACCACCTCCTCCTCCTCCATATCCTTCTTTTTGCAAGCTGAGCTGTGCTTCATACAACTGAAGAAGGAACTTTGGGGCAGGATGGACCATGATTTCACAGATGACTACAGAGCCCTTTGGAACATGAAGGACAGTGGAAGCACAGAGCATCGCCTCATGAGACTGTAGGGACATCATGACCTACAGTGAGACACTGAGGATGCTGCAGGGGTCTACTCAGCCTATTGACTCAACCAGGACTCGCTCAGCTGGAACTGGGTTCTTCACTGCATGCTAACAGGACCCTCCAAAGTCTCAACTGTAGATGTGATTAATTCAAAACTTTGCTTTTGATCAGATAAAATAGGAATTTGCTTGCAGAAACTGTCTCAGGCGACTTCAAAAACACTTAAAATGAAATTCTGCTTTTCATGATAAAACACTTCCTTTCACTATTTTTTTTTTGCCTCCAATGAAGTCATCACCTGCTAGATATTTCATCAAGGAAACTACCCTTCTCTTTTCACACAGTCCTTCACCAATAACAACTTCTGAAAACTTTATTTCGTCTGAGCCCCTGGAAAATCATATGAGGTCATCTTTTTTGGTGCCCATTTTAAAGAAGAGAAAGGAGAGGCTCAAAGCAGTGGAGCGACTTGCTGAAAGCCAAGTAGCTCACTGGATACGGACAGAAATGAGACTCACATCCAAGTCTTCCAACCACAAATTAAGCACATTTTTCTACTACGGCATTCTGCCTTTCAACACCATGCGTGGAATCAAAGTCAACAGATTTAGATCAAAATATCTTGGGAATAGCAAAGATCTGAGCAAACACACATGGCTTGCATGCAGGTGCTGCCTCTGGTTCAGCTTACATAAGCAGCCACTCCATCAAAACCCCCCACCACTCCCTTCTCCCACCTTCTCCTCCAACTCGGCTGGGATGGAACAGCTAAGCTGGGAGCTGCAGAGAGGGGCCCCAGCAGGCCCTCTCCACAGAAGTGGCTAATGATCTGGAAAAGCTCCTAAGCCTAGAAAACCCGAAGAGGGCTTTTTCACTAAGAACAAATAGCAGCTAAAGGAAAAACAGAGCCAGCCTGCAGTGCGCAGCACTCTGTGGGAAGCGCAATTGCATCTGGTGGATACTTTTGTTGTTTCCCTGTTCTTTTTCTCTTGACTTCTGTTAGCAGTCTTGAACGCCAACACTCCTCTGGACTCCTCTGCAGGTTCCCCCATGCGCCATGCCTGAACCCAATCCACTTCTGCCACTGGCCAAATCCAGAGATGAACGTAAACTAACAGCCACCTAACGTCACTGAGGACCAACCCAGAGGTTGCTGGTTTACTGTGATATCTCACACACAGACAGCCCAGTGAAACATCCGAGCCAGCAATTTATAGATGCAATAGATGTGAGCAACACACCATTTATCATAATTCAGCTGTGCTCCCTTTTTTCTCCAGGAGTCTCTTCAAGTGCTATAAATTATGGAAAAACAATACTATACAAGCCAAACTTAATAAATATCTGATTTCCCAAACTTGACAATGAGAGAATACCATCAGTCTTTTTTTTTTTTTGGCAGGGGTGTTGGAAAGAGAACACTATGCCCTTACGAAAAGGGGGCCGATGTGAACAATAACCTTTTCTCTACTCCTCTGTTTTATGTTAAGTGTCTACTTTGTAAGTCAGGAAGGAAACAGTCAGGGAAGGTTATAGATTCTTGTCAAACAAAACAGGTGGCCTGACACATAAATTTTCACTGTTCCTGAAAGGCTCATAATTAAAAAATGAATCCAAGAGGATTTACTGTAAATTACACACAGAGAGAAGAAAATTAATAGGATGCCTTTTTTACACCCTGCATTAACTACATAAAGAGAAGCTGATTGTTGCCCAATTCTCCCCATCCTTCTATTTTACAGGTGGTGAAAGGAGGCTGTCAAGAGTTTCATGATAGCAATGGCAAGCACCTCGGTGATCCTTTCTCCGGTCATATTCAGTTTTGTCCCTATTGTTAAAGGAGGTGACTGCAACAGCACACAGCGCCATAGGCACAGGGTCAAGAGGCAGATGTCATTCACAACGGATGGCTTCTCTCCAAATACTGAGCAGATTAATTTCTCAACAATAGATTTCAACAGAGGGAACTTATATTTGAAGTAATGATTTGTGAAAATCCCTCTGCCCTATGAGACCTTCCCTCCATAGAATTTGATTTCATGAGCGCACACTTCAGCAAAGACATTGTTGCCTTTGTTGACACATCTCATCTATGGTTTCATTAATATCATGATTAATAATTGACACAGAAAATAGTACATCACGGACGTGTGAACCAAAAACGAAGAAATGCAAGCGAATTTGAAGCAAACAGTCTGAATTATTTTGATCTGTTGGCCTTCTCTGATTTTTTTTTTTAATGATCTAATTCTTATCTTGTTCAACAAGCCTATTTAATTACCATGAGACCCAGGTGAGTGGGAAGATGTTTGGTTTAAAAGAAATCAGCCCAAGAAGGAACAGCCCCTGTTCTTTTGGCAAGAACAACAGATAATGTGAGCAAAAGGTGTGCCTACAGCGCCTCCCCGGCCCTGTGTGGGTGTCCCTTTCTTTGTACCAATTCTTTTTACCCCAGGGCACCAAAGCCTTCATTCTGACCAAGCTCTCTCCCTGAATTCTTGCCACTCCCCTAAATGTCCTATGTCCCCAAACTAGTCATGCTGATTTATTGCTCTCATGAGTTTGAGTGAACTCCGGGAGTTGGTGATGGACAGGGAGGCCTGGCGTGCAGCAGTCCATGGGGTCGCAAAGAGCTGGACACGACTGAGCGACTGAACTAACAAGAACTTGCTCTCAAACCGTGTCAGAGTGGTTGACTTTAAGCTGGTGGGGGAAGGAACATACAAAGACTGACTAATTAGTCAATGACTCAAGGGCCTCCAGGGGAATATGAGGTGAAAAAGATACCTGCTTCCCCAAGGAGTTTTTTAGGTGTGGTGACTTTAGGATAGCAAAGGAAGAGATAGGAGAGACTTCAAGCGTGTGAAGAAGGCTGTGAAGCCTAGAGGAAGTTGAATGAATGGGCAGCCCACTTCAGTCCTTACAGCCCCGCTTCCATACAGGTGGCAGACAAGGCTGGTGGAAGCCCGCACTTCCACTTGCTTTATTTGCCTTCTAATTCTCCCAAATCCTCCCAATGCAAAGCTTGCATGGAGGGAGTAGGACTCAGAGCTGGCATGCACGATGACATTCTCTGCATTCCTGCTCTGGGGTCTTGACAACAGGCAAGTCTTATTTTAGAGAGTGGTTGCTCATCTTGGGGTCAGATTCCCCAGTGTTCTTGGGAGAGAATTTTCTCTTCCCTCAGGCAGGTTAGGTTGGGAGTAAAAAGGGCTTCTCCCAAACACCGTGTTACCACTGCTCAAAAAGTCAGGAATTCCTAGGAATTGCCTTTCGCAGCAGTTTACAAAACACCAGTTCTCAATCTCTCCCTTCATGTCTCTCTTTCTCTCTCTTGCATGTGTGTGTGCGTGCACACACATGCTATTTTCAGAGTTTATACTTTTCTTCTGAGCAATGAATTAGTTTGACAACCACTCAGGAGTAGCAGCAAGGCACTTCTGGTTGTTTCCACAATTAACACCCACACTCGAAGAATGCAGCTCTGCCCACAGATGACCCTGGCCAGAGCCCATCTCTGGGCAAACGTGTCCTCTCTTGCTCACACCCACTTGATCGTGTTTTTCCTTGCCCCTGGGATTCACCCTGCCTTCACGTCCTCTTCACACCTGTCATCGCTTTCGCTTTCACTGGTTCTCTTCTCCAAGGGGCACTGCAAGGGGGAATGAAATCCTTTGCTTCCTCTCCAACCCTTTCCGCTCTTAGTAATGGCCCTTACATTCCTTTCTTTCTGAGTAATTTTCTCTAGTACAAAGAAACTGACTGTGTTTAACAAACAAATCCATGTTTGACAGATAGTGAAAACCACATAGAATTATCTAGTAGACATCTGTGGCTTCATTTTCCTGATGCAGCTACATCAGTGTCCAAAGCAAGAGGCTGGATTTTGTCAAGTCCTTTGACCTTCTCTCCACTATAGTAAGGAACCTTCCCTTTCCTCTGCCTACTGTGACATCAGGTTTTAGTCACATGTTCTTTATATCTCTCTGAGGATGTTTGGCCAGTATAGGGCAGTACAATCTGCAGCCTGTTCTTATAGGCACCTTTTTACTGGAGTACCATCACATATACGTTCTGTCTCTGGCAGACACCAGAGATATATTGCACCAGTGAATAAAAGATGATTCAAAATGACTGCACCAATGAAGGGGTCCCATGCTCCAGAAAGCCAGAGACATGTCAGGTCCATTCCAGAATGGTGTGGCTTCTTCACATCACAGGGTCTCTTTTTCTTTTCTTGAAAAATACCAGATGGCATTTCCTAACCCAAGCTCTGAAGGAGAATCTGTTGGAATTTCCCAGAATGTTTAAGCAACGAGAACATCATGGGAATAAGTTCACAATGCCCAAGGGAGCTCTACACATTCTGATGTAAAATTTCTTGTATGTTTCCTTTTAAAAAAGAGTCAAAATGGAATGCTTTGGTTCTCCCTAGAAGTTCCCAGGATCCTCATATCCGTTTTATGAAAACGCTGCCAATTCCAAGTAAACTACCAGAAAATAAGAAGATGTTTCTCCTGAAAGTGGAACTGCTTTACAAAACACAAATGGGAAGAAATGGATAAACCGGTAGCACATTATTGGACTCTAAAAGGATGCTCATGGCTGTGCCAAATCATATTTTTCTTAGTAAGTCACACTGAATAAAAAAAAGAAGATAAATCACTGTGAAAATGCAAGTGAACTGGTAATAATAGCCCAGTTATAGCTGCCATGAAATAGTCATTAAGTTATATGCAGCATAAATCTCACAGTTTTGTAAATTATGGTGGTTCTTAGAGGCCAAATAAAGATAAACTGTACTAACTATGGCTGTGTTTCTCTGTGCTCCTTGGCGTGGCTTTTTAAAAGGCTTGAGCTCAGGCTCAGAGTACCATATGGTCCCTGAAGCATCTGAGGAAGTGTTAAAGGTTCACGGCTCTCTTCAAGATCCCTCTTCTGCATTTTGAAGCCGATTGTTTCTAACCAGTGCTTCTCTGCCTTTCTGAGCAGAGTCTTGGCTTGTTTTGGCTCACCCTGAGATCAGACAGGCTTCCAGCTCAAGCCTTTTCCTTCCAGCTGCTTCTCTTTCCAAGGCCTGCTGAAAGAGCAGGTGCTGGGGAGGGGCACTGTTTCCAGGGCTGAGCTTGCTGTATGGTTCCACCGGGCCACCACCACCCCAGGGCCCAGCAATGAAATCTCACCCCACGTGCCTCAGTAGATGCGCACGTTAGCAAAACTCACATTCAAAGATTACCAAGAAACGTCCCTTTTCCTCCTTTTTGGAGGTTGGTGATAATCCCCAGTTGCCTTTTCTTCTTAACTGCTTTATCCCCCCTGCTATTTAAACTGAATTCTTATTGCTCCAAATTAAATCCATTCTTTCTAGCCTTGTCATTGCTAACTAATGAGAGCAATTCCTCTCTTTGCTCTTGGTGGCTGCACTTTGGGTACTTACGGATGAGAATCATATCCTTCTCTAGCCTACTTTCCTAACTGCAGACTCACAGGTGATAAAATGGGTTAATTGTTGCTATAAAAATATTTTCTATCCTCATAACGAAGTAATTTTTTCCTCCAAATCATTTTAATTTCTTTGAATTGCACTGTGTTCTTAATGATCTGCAGTGAGTGAGGCTGCAGTCTTATTGGGTTTACATATACAAGCAAAACGTCGGATATATACGACGCACGCATACACCAACTCCTGGCCGTTGCATTCCTTCTGTTTGCCCTACCCACTGTGGCCTCAGTTTTTACCATTTGTTCTGCGGGCTTGGGCAGAGGTTGCCCAAGCACAGCCTGCAGTCTGTTTTTATCAATATATTTTTATTGCAATATAATCACACACATTTCTTTAATGATGGATTGACCATGGCTGCTTTCACATTAACAATGGCAGAGTTGAGTAGCTACGTCAGAGACTGCGTGACCCGAGAGGCTCCAGATATTCTATTTGGCCCTTCACCTTTTTGGCACCAGGGACCAGTTTTATGGAAGACAATTTCTCCGTGGAGTGGGGTGGGGGTGCTTTCAGGGTGATTCAAAGGCACTACATTGATTGTGCACTTTATTTCTGACCTAACGCTGCTGCTGCTCATCTGACAGGAGGCACCGGTCCCTGGTGTGGAGGTTGGGGACCCCTTCTCTGGAGAAAACCTTGGCTGACTGCCAAACGTAGGAGGCCACTGACGGTCACGATGGCCTTGCCACTCGCACCGGGTTAAGGTGAGCCATACCTAGTCAGTCTCTTATTTACACCAACGTGGAAGCAAAGTCGCTCAGTCTTGTCCAACCCTTTGCGACCCCATGGACTGTGGCCCACCAGGCTCCTTCATCCATGGAATTTTCCAGGCAAGAGGACTGCAGTGGGTTGCCATTTCCTTTTCCAATTTACACCTAAGTGGTCTGCTAAATGTCTCACGGCCAAGCCACACAGTAGGGGAGGGAGTCTGGACAGGAGGCATTTTATACTTTCCATTCCCGAGGCACCCTCTGGGCATCACGGTTCAACACACAGCACCCCCTAGGTGTGGCTCCAGCACACCGAGGCAAGGATATAAACGGTGCTCCGGAGTCGCATCAGCCTAGAATGTTCCACGGCAGTTATCTGGCTCACTCACTCAGACCAGCAGGAAGACAAGAGAATCCGGGCCCAGCCCGGTACTCACGATGTGAAGCTGGAGGAAGTCGCCGAGGCCCGGGGCGCTGTCGATGCGCACCAGAATGCCGTCCTTCACGGTTGTGCTGAAGCCCACGGCCAGGCGGTCGGAGCGTGTGCTGGGCCTGTCGTTGGCCGGCCAGGTGTAGAGGATGAGGCCTCCGCTCTTCCCGAAGATGTACGTGGCGCCAGCTGTGAAAGCAAGGAGAGAGGAGCGTGAGGACCCTGCAGGGCTCCTCGCCAGCTGTGGTTACCCTGCCGAGACTGCACAGGGAGCCGTGGAGCACCACGGCCTTCACATGCCCGGATCCGGAGACCAACAGGGCTGCGACGCCATCACCCCAAATTAAAGAGGCAGGCGAAATGAGTCCATCGCAAAACAGATGCTAGCGAGAGACGGTCCTCGCGTCTCCGGGTCCTGCTGAACGAGGGCAGAGAACGGATAGCACGCCATGTCTGAGAGCTCCGCTACGTTGGGAAAAACAACTATTTCATCTTCCATCTCAGCCAGGACAGCACAAGAAAGGAACCTTCAGCCACCCTCTCAGAAAAGAAAGCCTGAGAAAACCGAGTTACCTGACTCAACGTATTTGTCTGTTTCACTCTTATGTTGCTCTGTAACAGGTGATAAACATTAATTGCAGAGGCCTTTAAAAAATTAACTCTATATTTTTTCCCCTAGCTGTGAAAGAATACCAGTAAACCAGATGTTTCTGACTCCTTTCCAAAGTAAATTTTTAAAAGAAGATACAGGAGACACAGAAAAAAAAAAAATTCAGTTGAATGAATTTTGATCATAACAAGCAGCATTCACTATGACTAGTGGATTCAATGGTGTTTTTAATATTTACTTGTGTTTTAGCTTTTATAATTTATAAACCCAAGGGTCAGTGAGAATATATTAATTTAAAAATATTTAGGAAAAAAAGAAGAAAAATAAGGAAAATACTTACATCTCATACATTTCGAAGGTCTACTTTTAAAAACAAGTCTTAAAGTCTGAATTTGGGAAAAAGTATGCAGATTTGGTAGCCAAAACAGCTATATCATTGTAGTTTTCACGGCTGTATGTATGTTACCCATAGTGAGTAATTCCATATGTCATTCATCTCAAAGTTCAGAGGCCATTTGGCACCAGGTTTTCTTGTGTGTTTCCCATTGATCATAGTCCAATCCTTGAAACTGTTTTAAAGCAACATGAGACAAGCATTCCTATATCTCTCGAATTTTCTAAAAATCCCCAGCATGGGTCTAGTTTACAGAGAATATTGGGTTGAATTATGTTGTTTGAAGAAGAAATGAGTTATGCAGCCTGTTCAAAAATAACAGAGTAAGCTGCTATGAGGCTAGAATTAGGAGTATATGTCATATCTTATCCTTTTCCAAAGCTTTAAGCCACATTGTATTCTGAGGCATATAGAATTTAATTTGTCCTCTTTGAAAGGTCACTATTCTAGTTGCTCCAGTATGCTCAGTTTGTGTATTACATGTAGCATAACATTATTTTCCTTTTATGAATTTCTCAATTCTTAGGGGATGGGGGTCTGAAAAAGCCCTCCACATTCATCTGGAGATTTGAGGATTGTGGTATGGAAAGTTTATGTTTAATTCTACATGCACAACAATGTTTGCTCCTTATTATCCACAAATACCCTCAAAACTTCTTAAAATTAGAAATGGGGATATAATGATTTACCCTTAGTATCTCTCCATCTGTGAAACACTTAAATAATTTCCTTTCTGTTGATGATTACAAATATCACCACCATTCCCATTATTCTTTATTTGGAAAACTGAAGGTTACTCAGTAATTATTGTATAGAATCACCAAAAATGCAAATTAGCCTGTGACATTTTTGTGGCCGTTTATAAAATCTTACCCTATTCGGTCCTAAATATACAGTGGATTCTGCTACAGGAATAAATGCATAGTCTATCAGGAAATAATTTTGTCACTACAAAAAGAAGAAGTAAAAAACTGATAACAGCAGCAACATATACATGGTACTTTACAGTCTGCAAAAGATTTTTCAAATTCATTAGCTGGTTCTTCACAAAAATAGTCCTATGGAATAGTTCATTGATTAACATTGTTTGGAAGTATAGACCCAAAGATCAGACTTAAATAATTGACACCCTCTTTAAGTCTCCACTTGGACCCTTCCACTTCCCAAATCCTGGCTTTACCATATACCAATCATAGTTTAATATCATTCTATAATAAACTATACCAAGAATATAAAGTTGACTGCACTTCATTTTTGTCACATCTTCTCATTAGAATGAAGCAGAATAAAAAGAGAAAAAAGAGCCATAGTACACAAATCTAACATTTTTTCAAAGGTTAGTCTGGCTTTCTGACTATACATATAACTTTAGAAACTTTCTACGCTGCTTATATTTTCAAGCACTGTCCTGTTCAGTAATTCTCAATATATAGAATACAAAGAAGAAGAGTATTTTAAAATATAAAAACACAACTTCTTATATATAGTGGCTAGAAGATCACCATGACTACATCTTTTAAAATAAAGAATGATATTATACGATAACAATATTAGGATAAATAGATACATTATTTCAGTTATTTTTATTGCTTCTGTTGTTCTGAATTTAGGATGTCACTCTGTTAGATAATTCGAACTTTATAGGTGAAATGGGCATGTTGCTGCTGCTACTGCTGCTAAGTCGCTTCAGTCATGTCCGACTCTGTACGACCCCATAGACGGCAGCCCACCAGGCTCCCCCCGTCCCTGGGATTCTCTAGGCAAGAATACTGGAGTGGGTTGCCATTTCCTTCTCCAATGCATGACAGTGAAAAGTCAACGTGAAGTCGCTCAATCGTGTCTGACTCTTAGCGACCCCATGGACCGCAGCCTACCAGGCTCCTCCATCCCTGGGATTTTCCAGGCAAGAGTACTGGGGTGGGGTGCCATTAAAAGGTACGAAGTCCTTGGGTGCATGGATGCATGCTCAGTTGTGTTCAGCTCTGTGTGACAGTATGAACTGTCCATAAATATCCATACTGTCCATAAATATCAATAACCTCAGATATGGAGATGATACCACCCTTATGGTAGGAAGCAAAGAGAAACTAAAGAGCCTCTTGATGAAAGTCAAAGAGGAGAGTGAAAAAGCTGGCTTAAAACTCAACATTCAAAACACTAAGATCATGGCATCCAGTCCCATCACTTCATGGCAAATAGATGGAGAAACAATGGAAACGGTGACAGACTTTATTTTCTTGGGCTCCAAAATCACTGCAAACGGTGTCTGCAGCCATGAAATTAAAAGATACTTGCTCCTTGGAAGGACAGCTATGACCAACCTGGACAGCATATTAAAAAGCAGAGACATTACTTTGCCAACAAAAGTCCATGTAAGTCAAAGCTATGGTTTTTTCAGTAGACTCTTTGCGACCGCATAGACTGTAGCCTACCAGGCTCCTCTGTCCATGGGATTTTCCAGGCAAGAGTACTGGAGTGGGTTGCCATTTCCTTCTCCAGAGGATCTTCCCGACCCAGGGATTGAACTGGGGTCTCCTGCATTGTAGGCAGACACTTTACCGTCTGAGCCACCAGGGAAACCTATAGATGTGAGAGCTGGACCATAAAGAACGTTGAGCACCAAAACATTGATGCTTTTGAACTGTGGTGTTGGAGAAGACTCTTGAGAGTCCTTTGGACTGCAAGGAGATCAAACCATTCAATCCTAAAGGAAATCAACCCTGAATACTCATTGGGAATACTGATGTTGAAGCTGAAGCTCTGATACTTTGGCCACCTGATGTGAAGAACTGATGCATTTGAAAAGACCCTGATGCTGGGAAAGATTGAAGGCAGGAGGAGAAGGGGATGATGGAGGTTGAGATGGTTGGATGGCATCACCGACTCGATGGACATGAATTTGAGCAAGCTCTGGGAGTTGGTGATGGACAGGGAAGCCTGGCGTGCTGCAGTCCATGGGGTTGCAAAGAGTTGGACACAACTGAGTACTCAACTGACTGACTGAGGCTCCTCTGTCCATAGGATTTTTCAGTCAAGAATACTGGAGTGGGCTGACATTTTCTCCTCCAGGAGACCTTCCCAACCCAGGGATCAAGCACGTCTCCTGTGTCTCTTGCATTGGCAGGCAGATTCTTTACCACTGAGCCATTGATCCTTAACATATGGCTTATTTTACTATGTAGAAATAAATATTAAAGTGTATTCTTGTACTGAATTTGCTAGTAAGGGTGACTAAAGACCCTGGATGCTCCCATGGTCCTATGTTGGCTTTAAAGGAAGTTAATTAATAGTTACAATGCTCTACTCTGGTAATCTATTACTATTATCATTTTTTCTTCTTTAGTTAGGTTTGTTATCTCACATGGTTTTTAAGTCAAATAGATGCTTTCTGGTCATTTTCATATAAAATACCTTAGTGTCCCAGGGGGAACATAGAATTATTTTGTTTTACATTTTCAAATTAAAAAGTTCATTTTGTTATTTTTAAATATGGATTACAGATCACATTACAAAAACTTTTGGGGAACATCCCAGGAACCATAAGAAGCCTCCTTAATCCATTAAAGATTTTCACTTCTAAGCCATGCCTTCCACATCACACACCTTCCACCCCGAGAAGGAGTCTAGCATTTCTGATTACTGGTTTCCCACTGTGCTCAGTAATATACTAAGACCATGCTACAGTCATCAATAATCAGGACCATGTACATTCTCTGCTTGCTAACAAAAGTGATTAATTCAACTGAGGGGGGAAAATGCTGTGGTAGCATTTTGGCCATTTACCATTGAAGATTTGCAAGCTGGCAAGCAGCTGAGTTGCTTTACTGAGTTCCAACCAACACACTGTTTAAGTAATGGAATCTCCATTCTGTGACCATTAGCCATGATTAGGTACATACACTACCTCTTCAAATAGTTAACAAGCATTGCATGTTACTTAACCCACAACATCTTTCATCGGAAAAGTATCCACAATGGGTCTGGCTCATAGTTTACATAACCAGCTAGCTCTTTATTGGGATGGAGATGATGGTGATTTTGGCAGCTCCATATCCATACAGCATATTATTCACTTAGGGGATTACCAATAGGCATAGGATCAAGGTCCAATTTAAGATTGATGCTAGAAATAATAATATATACATGCCTAGAAAATCCCATGGGCAGAGGAGCCTGGTGGGCTACAGTCCATGGGGTCACAAGAGCTGGACCCAACTTAGTGACTAAACTACCACACACATGTGTATACATTTGCATGTAGGTGTGTGTACAAAGAAGGGAGGTTTTAGTTAGAAAATACAATAGACTATCTGGAATTTATTTATTATCTTTCCCCATCAAATAATTAAAGATACAGGGACTCCAGAAAAGCATTTATATATTATATCAGTTATATATTTATGTTTAAAAAACAATGAATTCACTGTTTCTGAAATAACTTTCAATTGGTGTTAAAATGGAACAAGTTTGGAAGCATCTCCAAAGGGAGACCTGAGAGAGTTGCATTTAAAGAGAACTTACAAGGAACTATACTCTATATTTAATAATAACTTATATGGGAAAAGAATTTGAAAAAGTACACACACACACTCACATATATGGGGCTTCCCCAGTGGCTCAACAGTAAAGAATCTGCCTGCAATGCAGGAGACCTGGGTTTGATCCCTGGATTGGGAAGATCCCTTGAAGAAGGGCATGGCAACCCACTGCAGTATTCTTGCCTCGGTAAACTCCATGGACAGAGGAGCCTGAGGGCTATAGTTCATAGGGTCACAAAGAGTTAGACATGACTGAAGCAACCAAGCATGAGCATATACATATCTATGTAACTGCGTCACTTTGCTGTACATCTGAAATTAAGGCAACGCTGTATATCAACTATGCTTCCATCAACATAAATTGAAATTAAAAAGAGAACAAGATAATTTACTGGTGGAAAAGTGAAGCAGGTAGAATAATAAATTAAATGATAATATAATTCTTAGCATGGAAACCACCTGGTGGGTAAACTAGGATAAGAAACTAGATGTCAGTGTCCTTGCCGGGGACTCTAGGAATGCTGCCTGAGAACTCAGTTTAAAATAGAATGGCACTGAGGTATGTCTGCCTTCCTTTATTATATCAGGTTCCTATTCCTTATTTCTATTTTATTACTCTTTCATCAACCTTATTCACATTTGTATTCTTTATTGTGAACTGGTAAATCCTTTTGGAAATAGGCTATCAGTGACACAAAATATATTATGCCAATAGATGTTGTTATTGCTATTAAGTTAAAATTACCTTTAATTCATATCAATTATCCCACAGATAATAAAACTAAAATGGAAAGGCATTGAAAATGACAAATATCTCTTCGAGGCAATGAAGACTCAAGGATCTCATAATGACTGATGATGGGCAAAGCAAAGTTTCTCAGTTTCTTTTACATATTTAGTTTGTTCCACGGTTCCATTTATGTACACTCTTGAGTCTTTTGGGGGTGTTCATAATAATAGGACCTTATAATTCCATAACTTCAAATAGTATTCAAATTGCTTTCTTTGAGAGTGTCTTATTTGATGTCTCTTTCTCCAGTACCCACTGAAGTGCTAACAGTAAATATTTTTATTACTGCTTTAATAGAAGGGTAAACAAAGGCTCAAAGAGATTAAATGACTTGATATGGTGTCACATGTTGGGACTGAGACAGAGCCAGATCCTCCCTATCTTGATTCTTCCCTGTCTCCCTTTCACAGGCCATCTTGCTCACCCAGGGGACGTAACTTCTGTAAAGAAATTCCTGGAGGCCAAGAGCTCCAGGAGGAGAAGGGGAGGGTAAATAACAGATGAAAAAAAGTACGAAAAACAAAATTTGAGCATTACAGAAGGAGCCACAAGGGACTACAAGGTAAGGAATATAGATTTTAGAAATAGCCCTGCAATGTATTTATTTCATAGATGGTTTATTATATCTATTTTGTGTACTCTGAAATTTTTGAAATAAACACCTAAATCGACGATGTAGTCACCTTAAATAAAGCAAACCTGAAGGGACTGAACATTAAGAGAGAAATTTCATCTGTTTCAAAGAACATACTTCATCTTTGGCAAAGAAATGATCAGATTTACTGCTCAGCTAACTGAAAAACTGACGATAAAGCCTGAGTCAAGTATATCATCAGGGAGATCCAAGCCCCATTTCTTAACGCTGGGCCACGTAAGGCCCCTCTCCATATGGGGCAATTTCTCTTTCCTAAAGAATGAGCAAAACCAATGGGCATGGAGCTAGAAAACACAGGGGCAATATTTCAGAGCATACCCCTCAATTAGAGATAAAGTATACACTGCTCTATATGTTGAAATGTGATGCAGATGGTGACTGCAGCCATGAAATTAAAAGACGCTTACTCCTTGGAAGAAAAGTTATGACCAACCTAGATAGCATATTCAAAAGCAGAGACATCACTTTGCCGACTAAGGTCCATCTAGTCAAGGCTATGGTTTTTGCTGTGGTCATGTATGGATGTGAGAGTTGGACTGTGAAGAAGGCTGAGTGCCAAAGAATTGATGCGTTTGAACTGTGGTGTTGGAGAAGACTCTTGAGAGTCCCTTGGACTGCAAGGAGATCCAACCAGTCCGTTTTGAAGGAGATCAACCCTGGGATTTCTTTGGAAGGAATGATGCTAAAGCTGAAGCTCCAGTACTTTGGCCACCTCATGTGAAGAGTTGACTCACTGGAAAAGACTCTGATGCTGGGAGGGATTGGGGGCAGGAGGAGAAGGGGACGACAGAGGATGAGATGGTTGGATGGCATCACGGACTCGATGGATACAAGTCTGAGTGAACTCTGGGAGTTGGTGATGGACAGAGAGGCCTGGAGTGCTGCGATTCATGGGGTCGCAGAGAGTCGAACACGACTGAGCGACTGAACTAAACTGATACGTTGAAATTGATCTAAAACTAAAGCTTCCAGGGATGCACTTAAATTTCCTTTTGCTTAAAAGTATTTCCATAAGCTCATTGTTCTTTCTCTGGGCAATTATCTCTTTCACAGACCTTTGGTAGTGCTTTACAATGCTATTTATGATGCTCATGTTAATCCTAATATTAATAATTATACTCACTGTAGGGATGAGTCATTCATCACGCATTGTAGTATACAGCACACTATTTTGGATTCCTATACTTTTCACTTTAGGAACCGCTGCTGTATTAGTTTGTTAGGGCCGCCACGACAGTGGAAGCGGCCCTGCCCCTCACTGTGTCTCCACGTGGTCCGCTCTCTTTACTCAAGTGTCCTGCTTTCTTCTTCTTGTAAGGATACCAGCTATGTCGGATTAGTGAAGTGAGTGAAGTTGCTCAGTCATGCCCGACTCTTTGCGACCCCATGGACACCAGGTTCCTCTGTCCATGGGATTTTCTAGGCAAGGGTACTGGAGTGGGGTGCCATTTCCTTCTCCAGGGAATCTTCCTGACCCAGGGATCGAACCCAGGTCTCCCACATTGCAGACAGACGCTTTACCATCTGAGTCACCAGGGAAGTCGGATTAGAGCCCACCCTAATGACCTCATTTTAACTTAATTACCTCTTTAGAGACTCCATCTCCAATTACAGTTAAATTCTGAGGGGTTATGATGGGCGGGGTATGACTTAAATATATAACTTTTGAGGGGACCCCTAAGGGTCACTATTCCAGTTTTAAAGATGAGAAATGCTATATAAAGAATGAGGTTAAAAAAAAACTTTCCCAAAATCTAAAGAAATCAGGAACTTAATCCAGATCTATCTAACTTAACGAATATATCTCCCTTAAATTTACCTATGTAACTGCATGGGGATAGAAATAATGAGAGAGAGAAGAAAGACAATGTTTGCTAACATGTACTAAAAAGTAAACAGTAAGCAAGACAGAAACTCAATTCCCACACAATGGAAATGGCAGTAGAGGGCTGACTGTTCTGATCATTTGCTCTGAGTTACATAACAGGGGTAATATGAAGTTGTTCTCTATCAAGTATATAAAAAGGTCAGACAATAACCTACTCCTGATTAATTACACACCATGCTCATAAAACTCTAAATTATGAAGGGTGGACTCTATAATGAGCCTTATTTCAGAAATTAACTATAGCCAACTTAATTTAACTTTATAACCAAGCTAGTATCTCATATAGCAAAACAAAATAAGTGGTAGGAAATTGCACAGCATTTAGGTTTAAGAAAATAAATATTGTTTTATTATTAAACAAAAAGAAAATCCAGAATCCTCTGTACCATGAGGTCCTGAAGGACAGGGTTGTTTAAATTTTCTTTCTATCAACACTGAATGCTCAGGAAATAAATGATGCTGAGTTAATCAATAAAACTTGGCTCATCTATACTTTCATATCTTCACACTGTCATTCAGGCATCTGCCCATGAATCCATCTCAGCTTTCTGTCATTTCATCTCAGTGTAGAAATATTTTATAAATACTCATCAATTAGGGTTCACAACATCCCCTATGATGGAATAGCTTCCAATTTATAAAAGAAACCTAACTGTGAAGACATTTGAATGATTTTTCTTTGGTGAATTTTTGGCAGGCTCTGATAGGAAAATCATGCCCACTTTTAGTCACACTGCTTTACGTTACCCTTCAGTTTCTAAATTACACTGAAAACTGTTTTTAGTACCTATATTTCATATATATACTTGTATATATGGAAATACTTCTTAGATTTAACAAGAATACACCCTAGAAAAGCAAAATAGCATACCTAACAACAGCAATGTTATCATTCTATTTTACAGAGCATTGTGTGTGTGTGAAGCCGCTCAGTAGTGTTTGACTCTTTGCGACCCCATGGACAGTAGCCCACCAGGCTCCTCCATCCATGGGATTCTCCAGGCAAGAATACTGGAGTGGGTTGCCATTTACTTCTCCAGCAGATCTTCCCCACCCAGGGATCGAACCCAGGTCTCTCGTGTTGCAGACAGATGTTTTAACCTCTAGGCCACCAGCAAAAATTTTATATACATTTGTCCTTAGGCAAAACATAAATGAATGAAAATAAAAATAAAAATGATCATTTTATAATAACTCATCAGCCTTTTCCATAGCACTTTTTTGGAAACTCATTCCTTCTGACAACATCTCATGGGATGTAGTTAGAATAAAAGGGGAGTTCGGAGTGCATTTATCTGCCTCCTTTTCCTTCTTTTATTCCACAGCTTTGAATGTTCTCTAATAAGAACAGCCAAGGGATTCTAAGTACTGAATAGTCTGTGAGAAAGAAATACAGATGAAGAGTAATTGTTTGTTTCCAGTGCTTTGATTTAAATTCTTGATTATGTACTTCCTACTTTCAAGGGGTCAGGGACTATAAACAGATGACTTCGGGGTATTTATAGTTCTAATTCATAAAACATTGTTTTCTCAAAAACGTTGGCTAATGTTTTTAAAAGTAATGACTCAAGTGTCCATGAGATATATCTCTTAATCACAGAACTGATGTCAGAGTTAGGCAAAAGGAAGAAATTTCAGTTATTAAAATCCCTTCTCTATATCTATCATGATCACTTAAGATCATGTATCTATCATGATCACTCAAGATTGTGCCTAGTTGCCCAATGATTAAGAAAGTGATAATACCATCCCTGCCCACTTATGGTAACCATCTAAAAGTGAAGGGATTCACCAACACTATTGTACCCGTAGGAATCTTTCATTTTTCTTTATGCCTAGCACATCTTCCTCATTTATCTTAAAAATTAAGCCTTTTCACATGGACATAACTATTTTCTCCCATACCAATCATATAATTTGAATGGTAAGTGTCAAGCCCTTAACAGGTTCTGCCTTTTAGATACAGCCGATTAGCTAAGGTATGGTAAATTAACACGGGTTAGACTGATCAGAGTCTATCACTGCATATTTTTTTGGAACCTGGATCCAGAGGAGCACCCTTCAGTGCCTCCTTGATGATGAAGCTATGTCATAAGGAGCACACAGCTGCCATGGCCACATTTCCAACAATGGGAAAGTGGTTGTGAGAAAAAAAACACTGGCTCAAAAAGTGAAGGCAATTGTTGAGTCGGGAATTAGACAAAGAAAGAAAGTCTTATTGTTTGAGCACTTGATTTTGATGGTACATATTGTGAAGCTGTGCCTTGGTGTTTCTTATATGAAACTCTCAGCTGCTAGCTTCTTGAGTCTAAGCGAGTTCAAACTTGGTGGCTCAGCTGGTAAAGAATCTGCCTGCAATGCAGTAGACCTCCTGTAATGTAGAAGGCCCGGGTTTGATCCCTGGGTTGGGACTATCCCGTGGAGAAGGAAATGGCAACCCACTCCAGTATTCTTGTCTGGGAAATCCCATGGACAGAGGAGCCTGGCAGGTCACAGTCTTTGGGGTTGAAAAGAGTCAGATAGGACTTAGCAACGGAACCACAAACCACAGTTCAAATTTTGCTTCTTTTACAACTAGAAAAGTCCTGGATAGTAAAGAACTTTCGGTAACTATCTCAGTGCCAGGAACATGTAGGGGCACAATAAAAGGCTTATAAATGAATTGGCAAAGAACAGTCAAGATGAAAACCTGATACATTACCAAGGATTCTAAATATCACCTATCAAAGGAGCCCATTCAGTAACTCACATACATTTTAAGCTGGAACACTTATAAAACTAATCATATTTTTGTTGACAAAGAAATCCTTAATGATTTCCATAATTAGGTTGTATAACTCAAACACTCCCATGAACAGAATATTAGAATATTAATAAAAGAGACTGCTGCTGCTGCTGCTGCTGCTAAGTCAATTCAGTCGTGTCCAACTCTGTGTGACCCCATAGACGGCAGCCCACCAGGCTCCCCTGTCCCAGGGATTCTCCAGGCAGGAACACTGGAGTGGGTTGCCATTTTCTTCTCCAAAGCAGGAAAGTGAAAGTGAAGTCGCTCAGTCATGTCTGACTCTTAGGGACCCCATGGACTGCAGCCTACCAGGCTCCTCCGTCCATGGGATTTTCCAGGCAGGAGTTCTGGAGTGGGGTGCCACTGCCTTCTCCAATAAAAGAGACTGCTTTATATCAAGTCCTATAAGCTACAATAAAGCTTTACTCAGAAGAAAATGTCTTAGATAATAATAAAGGAAATGAACAGAAATTAATTGAACTTTTAACTCAAGGCACTATTACAAAACCAAATAAACCTAATAGCTCAGGTGTGATAATTAATAAAAGTTGAAATTTGCCCAATGTATTTTAAAAATAACAGTTAAAAAGCCCAAAGCTTGCACTTTAAAATGTCAAAGAAAGTACAGAGACCTCTGAAACACTAGAAACAAGAAAATCTCAAAGAGAAAAAGATAGAATAGCATAAATTATAAAGGGAATATAATCACAGCTCTAGAAAATGTTAAAAATACAAAAGATTATTTTGAACAACTTTAGAGAAAGATTTGAAAACCAGAGGAAATTAATCATTTCTAGGAAAAATAATTTGCCAAAGATTTCTAAGAAAAATTAGAAACCCTCAGTACACTAAATGACCACAGAAACCTTTGGAAATGTGATTCAAGTCCTACTATTTAACAGGTGAAGGTCTGGATGGTTTTATAGATAAGTTTTATCTAACTTTCAAAGAAAAGCTAATCTCCAAATTACTGAAATGATACCAGATCACAAGTAAAGTTTAATATCTCCCTCAATCAATTTACAAACATAATAGAATCTTAATATTGACATCTGCTAAATATACAGCATAAAAACAGAACAAAACATTTTAGACTAATTTCACTTATGAATATTGATTAAAATTTTTTTGAATAAACTTCAATGGTGAATTAAGAATAATATACCATTCAAAGAATATGAGAAATAATGTACTTCAACAAAAGATATCTATCAGCAAAATTCATTATGTCATCCTATTAAAGTAGAATTATAATTTTATCCCTGATTTTCAAAAAGGCTTGAAAAACTTCAGGAGTCATTTCTCCAAAAATTCTAATTAAAATAGGGATTGCACAAGGTGTTCTGAATATTATAGAGATGATTGCTGAAACTCCAGTACTTTGGCCACCTGATGCAAAGAACTGCCTCATTGGAAAAAACCCTGATACTGAGAAAGTTTGAAGGCAGGAGGAGTAGGGGATAACAGAGGAATAGCTGGTTGTTTGGCATCACTGACATGATGAACATGAGTTTGAGTAGGCTCTGAGAGTTTGTGATGGACAGAGAAGCCTGGTGTGGTGCATTCCAAGGGGTTGCAAAGAGTTGGACATGACTGAGCAACTGAACTGAAACTGATCAAAAACAGGCTGTAACATCATACTAAATAGTAAAATTACATAGTTTTCTCCATTTAAATCAGGAAGATAGTGATGCTTATTATCACAACAAAAATGTATAAGTCTTCACTAAATAAAGTTGTAAAATACTGGGAAAGTGCAATAATTTTTAAAAGATATGATTTAATATATTCCAAATAATGCTTAGAAGATATTAAACCAGTCAATTCTTAAGGAAATCAACCCTGAATATTCACTGGAAGGACTGATGCTAAAGCTGAAACTCCAATACTTTGGCCACCTGATGCAAAAAGCTGACTCAGTGGAGAAGACCCTGATGCTGGGAAAGACTGAAAGCAGGAAGAGAAGGGGATGACAGAGGATGAGATGGTTGGATAGCATCACCAACTCAATGCACATGAGTCTGAGCAAACTCTGGGAGATGGTGAAAGACAAGGAAGCCTGGTGTCTGCAATCCATGGGGTCACAAAGAATCAGACATGTCTGACTGAACAACAAAAGTAATGCTTTTAAAAACTTAAAAATTATGACATCAATTGGTAAGTTTATCTAACACAAATAAATACATAAATATCAACAGCTTGCCTCCCTCGCACAGATGATTAAATGATTTTTGACAAGGGTACAAAGATCACTCAAAGAGAAATGACAATCTTTTTATTAAATGATGCTGGGAAAACTAAATATCCAAATGCAAAAAAAGAAGTGGGTGCTTACTTTATACTATATACAAAAGTTAATTCAAATCGAATCAAAGACCTAACAGTAAGGGCTAAAACTCTAAAATTCCTATAATCAAACCCTAAGGGAAAAACCTATAACCCTGAATTTAGAAAGGGATTTTTGGGTAGAACGCCAAAAGAACAGGCAACAAAAGAAAAAAATAGGTAAGTTGGACTTCAAAATTTTAAATGTTAAAGGAAGATATCAACAGATTGAAAAGGTAACCTACAAAATGGGAGTAAATATTTGCAAAACATATATCTGATATGGGATCAATATCCAAAATGTATAAAGCATTCCTACAACTCAACAACAAACAGCCCAGTTAAAATATGGGCAAAGGGCTTGAAGAGCAGTTCCCCCTGCTCTCACTCACCTGTTTTCCAGACCTATCTCTGCTGTCCTCAGCTCTTCAGCCCATATCCCCCGCCAAAGAGATGATCCTCTTTCTGTTTCCAAACTACACTGTGCTCTTCCACAGTTTCACCTGTGGCCTCCAAGTAGAATGACCTTTCCCCCATTTAAAATCAGATAAACAGTTCTGCAGCCCAAAACTCAGTTCGACTTTTTCTTCTTCTCATTTTATTTTTATTGGATAGTATTTTTTTCCATTTTATTGAGATAGAGTTGACATATAATATTATATTAATTTCAGGTGTACAACTTGATGATCTCACTAATAAGTGGAATCTGAAACAAAACAAAAAACCAGATACACCCAAGGTAAATATATTAGCCTGTCTAATAAGATACTAGCTTGTTGACTAAGGTGTTTACCTTAGTTTTCTATTTTTTAGTAACAGAAATACTTCAAGAATTATACCTACAATAAAGTACTTTCCACCAAACATTTGGTTTTCATTTTCTGAAACACTTTTACTTAGTGAATATGTTAAAGTCACTCCAACACAGAATTTAAAAAAAAAAAAAAAAAGTTTTTAGAGCTTTAATTTTCTTTAATTAAATTTCTTTAATCTCTAAAAATTGTAGTGTTTAGAAAGTCTGAAGTGACTGTTTTGGTCAGTGGGGAAGCATAATCTAGTCTGTGACTGTGGAAAATAACTGGCTGCCTTGCGGAAGATGGAAAGAGACAAAAGCGTGTGCACAAGGATCTAGGAGGCACCACCACATGCAGGACGCAGACGCAGACGCATGGGGGAGAAGTGAGGGGTGCATTGAAGACACGAAGAACAAAGGACCTGGTGAGCACGTGGCACTGGGGGAAGAAGAAAGGAAGGCATGGAGGCTGATTCAGAGTTTTTAAATTTTGGCACATGAAATTATAGGGAAAAAAAAAAAGGGAAGCATAATTTTAGTGCATGAAAGTGGTAAGCTTAATTTGGGGAAGACTGAGTCTTTAGTGTTGGTTTTATGGTTCTGTTGGACTCCACTCCTATAAAGGATCAGTGCCTTAATTTTAAGCCCCAAGTGAGACTATCCTATTGTGTCATCATAAAATGCACCCAGTTCAGTTCAGTTCAGTCGCTCAGTCGTGCCCGACTCTTTGCGACACCATGAATCGCAGCACACCAGGCCTCCCTGTCCATCACCAACTCCCAGAGTTCATTCAGACTCACGTCCAACGAGTTAGTGATGCCATCCAGCCATCTCATCCTCTGTCATCCCCTTCTCCTCCTGCTCCCAATCCCTCCCAGCATCAGAGTCTTTTTCAATGAGTCAGTTCTTCTCATGAGGTGGACAAAGTACTGGAGTTTCAGCCTTAGCATCATTCCTTCCAAAGAAATCCCAGGGCTGATCTCCTTCAGAATGGACTGGTTGGATCTCCTTGCAGTCCAAGGGACTCTCAAGAGTCTTTTCCAACACCACATTTCAAAAGCATCAATTCTTTGGCACTCAGCCTTCTTCACAGTCCAACCCTCACATCCATACATGACTACTGGAAAAACCATAGCCTTGACTAGATGGACCTTAGTTGGCAAAGTAATGTCTCTGCTTTTGAATATGCTGTCTAGGTTGATCATAACTCTTCCTCCAAGGAGTAAGCGTCTTTTAATTTCATGGCTGCAGTTACCATATGCAGTGATTTTGGAGCCCCCAAAAATAAAGTCTGACACTGTTTCCCCATCTATTTCCCATGAAGTGATGGGACCGGATGCCATGA
>SJYQ01000113.1:906362-1008804 GCA_006410935.1 Redunca redunca | reverse complement strand
GGATGTTGGCAATTTGATCTCTGGTTCCTCTGCCTTTTCTAAAATCAGCTTGAACATCAGGGAGTTCACGGTTCACGTATTGCTGAAGCCTGGCTTGGAGAATTTTGAGCATTCCTTTACTAGCATGTGAGATGAGTGCAATTGTGCGGTAGTTTGAGCATTCCTTGGCATTGCCTTTCTTTGGAATGAAAACTGACTTTTTCCAGTCCTGTGGCCACTGCTGAGTTTTCCAAATTTGCTGGCATATTGCGTGCAGCACTTTCACAACATCATCTTTCAGGATTTGAAAGAGCTCAACTGAAATGCCATCACCTCCACTAGCTTTGTTCATAGTCATGCTTCCTAAGGCCCACTTGACTTCACATTTCAGGATGTCTGGCTCTAGATAAGTGATCACACCATCGTGATTATCTGGGTCATGAAGATCTTTTTTGTACAGTTCTTCTGTGTATTCTTACCACCTCTTCTTAATACCTTCTGCTTCTGTTAGGTCCATACCATTTCTGACCTTTATTGAGCCCATCTTTGCATGAAATGTTCCCTTGGTATCTCTGACTTTCTTGAAGAGATCTCCAGTCTTCCATTCTGTTCTTTCCTCTATTTCTTTGCATTGATTGCTGAAGAAGGCTTTCTTATCTCTTCTTGCTATTCTTTGGAATTCTGCATTCAGATGCTTATATCTTTCCTTTTCTCCTTTGCTTTTCGCCTCTCTTCTTTTCACAGCTATTTGTAAGGCCTCCCCAGACAGCCATTTTGCTTTTTTGCATTTCTTTTCCATGGGGATGGTCTTGATCCCTGTCTCCTGTACAATGTCACGAACCTCATTCCATAGTTCATCAGGCACTCTATCTATCAGATCTAGGCCCTTAAATCTATTTCTCACTTCCACTGTATAATCATAAGGGATTTGATTTAGGTCATACCTGAATGGTCTAGCGGTTTTCCCTACTTTCTTCAATTTGAGTCTGAATTTGGTAATAAGGAGTTCATGATCTGAGCCACAGTCAGGTCCTGGTCTTGTTTTTGCTGACTGTATTGAGCTTCTCCGTCTTTAGCTGCAAAGAATATAATCAATCTGATTTTGGTGTTGACCATCTGGTGATGTCCATGTGTAGAGTCTTCTCTTGTGTTGTTGGAAGAGGGTGTTTGCTATGACCAGTGCATTTTCTTGGCAAAACTCTATTAGTCTTTGCCCTGCTTCATTCCGCATTCCAAGGCCAAATTTGCTGTTACTCCAAGTGTTTCTTGACTTCTTACTTTTGCATTCCAGTCCCCTTTAATGAAAAGGACATCTTTTTTAGGTGTTAGTTCTAAAAGGTCTTGTAGGTCTTCATATAACTGTTCAACTTCAGCTTCTTCAGCATTACTGGTTGGGGCATAGACTTGGATTACCATGATATTGAATGGTTTGCCTTGCAGCTGAACAGAGATCATTCTGTCATTTTTGAGACTGCATCCAAGTACTGCATTTCAGACTCTTTTGTTGACCATGATGACTACTCCATTTCTTCTGAGGGATTCCTGCCCGCAGTAGTAGATATAATGGCCATCTGAGTTAAATTCACCCATTCCAGTCCATTTTAGTTCGCCGATTCCTAGAATGTCGACATTCACTCTTGCCATCTCTTGTTTGACCACTTCCAATTTGCCTTGATTCATGGACCTGACATTTCAGGTTCCTATGCAATATTGCTCTTTACCACATCGGACCTTGCTTCTATCACCAGTCACATCCATAGCTGGATATTGTTTTTGCTTTGGCTCCATCCCTTCATTCTTTCTAGAGTTATTTCTCCACTGATCTCCAGTAGCATATTGGCCACCTACCGACCTGGGGAGTTCCTCTTTCAGTATCTATCATTTTGCCTTTTCCTACTGTTCATGGGGTTCTCAAGGCAAGAATACTGAAGTGGTTTGCCATTCCCTTCTCCAGTGGACCACATTCTGTCAGACCTCTCCACCATGACCCGCCCATCTTGGGTTGCCCAATGGGCATGGCTTCGGCGGCCGAGAAGAGCTACCCCACATCCAAGGCCAGGAGCAGCGGCCGGGAGGAGCAACCCCATGTCCAAGGAGCGGTGGCTGCACGGGCGCAGGAGGGCCTAGAGGAGCCATCCCACTCTGAAGGTCAGAAAGGGTGGCGGTGAGGAGATACCCCTCATCCAAGGTAAGAAGCAGCTGCTGAACTTTGCTGGAGCAGCTGTGAAGAGATACCCCACGCCCAAGGTAAAAGAAACCCAAGTAAGATGGTAGGTGTAGCAAGAGGGCATCAGAGGGCAGACACACTAAAACCATACTCACAGAAAACTAGTCAGTCTAATCACACTAGGACCACAGCCTTGTCTAACTCAATGAAAATGCATCCAGACACTGCTTAACAATTTCCTAAGTACATATGGGGAAGCAGTGTTAGACTTTACTTTTTGGGGCTCCAAAATCACTGCAGATGGTGACTGCAGCCATGAAATTAAAAGACACTTACTCCTTGGAATGAAAGTTATGACCAACCTAGATAGTATAGTCAAAAGCAGAGACATTACTTTGCCAACAAAGGTTCCGTCTAGTCAAGGCTATGGTTTCTCCAGTGGTCATGTATGGATGTGAGAGTTGGACCATAAAGAAAGGTGAGTGCAGAAGAATTGATGCTTTTGAACTGTGGTGTTGGAAAAGACTCTTGAGAGTCCCTTGGACTGCAAGGAGACCCAACCAGTGCATCCTAAAGGAGATCAGTCCCTGGTGTTCATTGGAAGGACTGATACTGAAGGTGAAACTCCAATTCTTGGGCAACCTGATGCGAAGAGCTGACTCATTGGAAAAGACCCTGATGCTGGGAGGGACTTGGGGCAGGAGGAGAAGGGGATAACAGAGGATGAGATGGCTGGATGGCATCACTGACTCGATGGACATGAGTTTGGGAAAACTCCAGGAGTTGGTGATAGACAGGGAGGCCTGGCGTGCTGCAGTTCATGCAGTCGCAAAGAGTCGGACATGAATAAGCAACTGAACTGCACTGAAGTACATATTATTTGGCATTTGGAAGGCCTGAAAGATTATGCAAATTGATTTGATAAAGGATACCACTGAACATGGACTTCCCTTGTAGCTCAATTGGTAAAGATCTGACTGCAGTACAGGGGACCCTGGTTCAATTCCTGGGTTGGGAAGATTCCCTGGAGAAGGAAATAGCAGCCCACTCCAATATTCTTGCCTGGAGAATGCCATGGACAGAGGAGCCTGCTGGGCTATAGTCCATAGGGTCACAAGAGTCATTCACAACTTAGCCACTAAACCATCTTTAAACCACCACCTTGAACATATGACTATTTGCCTTTCTCTTTGGTTTCCATCTATAAGAAAACATAGTTTGCATACAGTTGTAATCATAGTGCTCACATAATTTGCATCTTTTTTCTATTATAATACGTGAACTGCTGTCTATATTACTATGCTTTTCAGTTAAATGGTTGCATAATATTCCAGGAGGTGATGGAATGTAACTTAGCATTCCTTTCCTGTTGAGCTCTTAGGTTTTTAATTTATCTGTTGGTGTTACTGGGCGGGTGCGGGGCGGGGGGGGGGAAGCACATAATTTGATATAATAATTGACTCTGCTTCTCCAAGTATATAAGCTCCTAACCTTTGATATACTTTACCCTCTTCAAAGCCTCAACTTAGACTTCCGTTTTTCTCCGTTCATTACTTTTAGCAAGACAATTGCCCTTTGCAGCTATTCAATGGCTCTCATCTTTCCTGCCAAATTAAATACATTTTAAACATTTTCTCCCTTTAAGTGTCTGTTTAACATCTCCCCATTCTTTGGAAGTGTGCCTCTTCCCCAGGTCCTCATGATAAAAGCAATGTTTGCATTTATTCCTTGCTCCGGATCTCATGGGAGGTGGCTTCATTATTCCTACTTAAAAATTTTGCCCTTTAGTCATCATGCCCTGGAGTGAAGCACCTTCCACACCTGTTCTGGCCTTATGCTTTTATTCACAAAGCCAGGCATCAAGTCTATAGAAACTAATTTCCCAGGCCCTCTTCTTAGTTCTAATATGATAACTTTAGCATTGATTCAACAGTGCAGATATGACATTCTGCAAATAAACAGCAGTCACTTCCATCAAAGCTTGAAGATTTGTTATGATGGATATATTCAGACATTCCACCTCTTTTTAGAAAATGCAATTTTATGGAAAAATACAAGATAATTGGTCTTTAGCTCTTGCAATAAACTTAGATAGCACCTGCCATATTTAAATTAATACAGTGCTTCTCCCTGTTAGATCAAGCCTCCTGATTAAGTCAATCATATGAAAAGATTCACGCATTGCTCATGCGCACTCAGATTTTTTTTTTGGTGTGGGTATTTTTTTGAATGATGTTATACTTGCCCATCTACTAAGTAAAGGAAATTGAAAGTTCTTTATTCAGCCATATATCCTGTCTGTCCTTATCTTTCAGCTTCAGCCTTTGCCTCACGTTGTGTCACATACGTGGTAGGTTTTATTGGGCACTGGAAGATTCTCCAAAGCAATGACCTAGTATTTGCAGCCTCCGTGTGAACACTGGGTCTGCTGCCCAGAGATCACATGCACATCACTCTCGAGGATTTATTCCCTTCCTCATTGTCCCCTTTCCTCTGACTTTAGCTGCCACGGTACAGATCAAGAAACTCAGAGAACAGCTTTGCTTCTTTTAATCTCTCTTAAACCAGCAGCAAGAACGAATCAGACTCACATGGCTGGAGCAGCAGAATGTAAAGTGCCAAGGCTGGCATTTCAATCAGCCCTCCCACTTCCAGAGGAAGCCTGGATAACAAGGAGTGAAGAGGCTCCTTTCCGTGAACAAATTAAAAGCTCAAGGGGGTCTACCTTCATTGAAGCAATTCCTGACCTAGAGGCAGGACTGGTATGATTTCTTAAGCAAGATGGGAAAACACTTTCTTTGAAGGGGGTCCTCTGACTGGTCACAACCAGTGATGATCCAATTTGCCTAATTAACCCATTCAATTTCATTCCTATACGTGTCCAAAGTTTTACTTAAAGATAACTTTCTTCTTAAAAGTCATAAACTCTGGGGAGAAGCCCACAGACAACAGGCAATGACACTTTGGGTTTACTATGTGGAAGTTACAGTCAGAGATCATTCTACTATTTTCTGAACGATTCCTATTCCACAGTCAAAGATGGCAATAGTGAGGTAGCATCCATGTGATGCCAGAGTTTGTTGCCCAGCAGGGGTCAGAGATGTGCATGGGAATGATCAGATGATGAGTTCCTTGCAGGCAGTGGTGATGTCATGTGCTTCTTGGTATCCTCATGATGGCTGAGTCCCAGGCTGGGCATATAGAATCACGTGGCATAACAGTGGAAGGGGAATTTGAAAGGTACCAGTTGATGTCTTGACTTATAGATGCAAATACCAAGGCCCAAAGAGGTTATAGAATTGGTCTAAGGTCTCTCTAGTCAAGGCTATGGTTTTTCCAGTGGTCATGCATGGATGTGAGAGTTGGACTATAAAGAAAGCTGAGCACAGAAGAATTGATGCTTTTGAACTGTGGTGTTGGAGAAGACTCTTGAGAGTCCCTTGGACTGCAAGGAGACCCAACCAGTGCATCCTAAAGGAGATCAGTCCTGGGTGTTCATTGGAAGGACTGATGTTGAAGTGGAAACTCCAATAATTTGGCCTGATGCGAAGAGCTGACTCATCTGAAAAGACCCTGATGCTGGGAAAGATTGAGGGCAGGAGGAGAAGGGGACGACAGAGGATGAGATGGCTGGATGGCATCACCGACTCAATGAACATGGGTTTGGGTGAACTCCAGGAGGTGGTGATGGACAGGGAGGCCTGGAGTGCTGCGGTTCATGGGGTCGCAGAGTCGGACACGACTGAGCGACTGAACTGAATTGATGAGTGGCAGCACCAAATTAGAACTCCTTTCCCCTGGGAGAGAGATGTGTGGACATGGTGGGGGAAGGGGAGGGTGGGATGCACTGGGAGGTTAGCATCGATGTATATACCCTGACCAGGTGTAGAATACACAGCTAGTGGGAACCTGCTATAAAGCTCAGGGCACTCAGCTTAATGCTCTGTGATGACCTAGATGAGTGGGCTGGGGTGGTAGTCGCAGAGAGGCACACAGTGGAGGGGATATATGCCTACAGAGAGCTCATTCACTTTGTTGTGAAGCAGAAATTAATACAAAAGTGTAAAGCAATTATACTCCAATCAAAAAAACAAACAAAAAAACAAAACCCTCCCCTCTCCTGATTCCAGTCCAGGGCCCTTCTTAACGTCTTTCTGCTGTCTCTAAAGTAGGTACTTAAGAAAAATGTGCTTATTGATCAACTTTAATTTACACTCCATCATATAAGATACTGTTTAAATAGTAAGAATCACTATGGAGCAGGATTAACATGTGTGTGCTTGAGAGAGAGAAAGCTTATTTGTCACCTATGTGTATATGCGACTAGATGTGTATACGTGACCTGTATGTGTATATGCAACCTATGTGTATATGGGTATACGCGACCTATGTGTATATGTGTATGTGACTAGAAATGAGTGCAGAGAGAAGACAGATGTAAGGTCACATATACTACGTTACATTAGCATTTACTCTACATGCATATGCTTCACGGGGTACACGGTGATCTGAAACCTCATTTTTGAATACATAAAATAACAAACCTTGTATAAAGGAGCCCTTTTCTGATTCATTATTCTTAGTCCACAAGAAAGTGAAGGCAAGCGAAGAGATGTGAAAATATCTGAAAGCGTTAGAGCTCAATCACTGAAGAAGCTAAGCTCAAACTAGAGTTTCTCTGCTCCCTGGAAAAGGATCCACTTGGAGCTTGACGGCATCTTTGCCAGTCCTAGGATCTCTGTTATAAGGGACGAGCTAGTCCACAGTGCAGTCTCAACAGGTGTAACGCTGACAACCCGCGAAGCTCCTTCAACCCAATGTCAGAGACCTTGGGAGGCAAGAAATGAGAGGTCCTGGCAGGGGTATGCTACAATCTCAGTGGGATCTCTTTCAAAGCACGATGCAGCAGGAAAGACACGTATAATGGCTATTTAATCATCTTCACTATGAAGTACCAATTCTTTAGACTCTTATGACATTCATGAATGATGCAGGAGGCGGACATGATGAATACAGAGCGATTCCCCACGACAGATACTTCCAGGGAATTTATGCCCCCTCCCCCCAGGACAAAAGGGCTCCTGGGCTCAGTTATCATTTGTTCTGAGAGAGAATTTACAGTCTCGCTAGCAACTCCTTTTACCCTACTCAATAAAGCGCTTATTTTGATATACTGACTGCAATTGTTCGAGAACAACTGTATCGTTGGAAATTCATGTGCAGTGAGCAGACTGCTTAGGCTCACTTTCCTTCACTTTGTACACTTCTGTTATTTTTTCACGTTCTAAAATTTAGAGGGCTTGGATCCAGGTCTTCAAATTACATGTTCACCTTTTTGGCTACACACACACACACACACACACACACACACACGCGCGCGCATATATATATATGTGTGTGTGTGTATTAAGAACATGTGTGTGTATTCACACACCAACACACACATATGCAACTCTTTAACATTTAAAAGCTCAAATGCTGTTTGGGTTGACCCGTGAGTCAGGTAATTCTTTAGCGTGTGGCTATATGCACTGTTAAATATGTAATAAAAATCTCGGTCTATATTTTGTGCCCCAAAGTAATCTACATGTAAATAGCAAACTAGCTGATACACTCACCAATATTTATTAAGCTCCTATTATATGCTAGGTACCTTTCTGAGTGCTGGAAAAATAGCAGTGAATATACTTGCCTTAGTAGAGATGTTCTGCTTATAATGATGGCAAGTAAAAACACACACACAAATAGATCTATAATATAATGTATGAGAGTTCTAAGTGCTAATAAAGCATGATAAAAGGATAGGCTTGGGATTGTGCCCATTTTAAAAGAGATGGACAGAGCAGATCCCTCTGAGGTGAAGGCAATAGGGGCCTGAGAACAAGAAAAGTGTCACCATATGCCTATAAAGGAAAGAAGGTTCAAGACAGGGGGAACAAGGAAAAGGGATAAAATGAGAAATGTGTTGGATTTGCTCAACATGCGGCCAGGGAAGTAGTATGGCTGGAATGGAGACATGAGGGACACAGTGAGAGAAAAATGCATTTGGAGAAATAGAGACCAAATTGTAGAGGGTTTCACAGGAAGTTTCAGGGCAAATAGGTGGGGAAACAGTGGAAACAGTGACAGACTTTATTTTGGGGGGCTCCAAAATCACTGAAGATGGTGATTGCAGCCATGAAATTAAAAGATGTTTATTCCTTGGAAGGAAAGTTATGACCAACCTAGATAGCATATTCAAAAGCAGAGACATTACTTTGCCAACAAAGGTCCATCTAGTCAAAGCTATGGTTTTTCCAGTAGTCATGTAAGCATATGAGAGTTGGACTATAAAAAAAGCTGAGCACCAAAGAATTGATGCTTTTGAACTGTGGTGTTGGAGAAGACTCTTGAGAGTCTGTTGGACTGCAAGAAGATCCAACCAGTCCCTCCTAAAGGAGATCAGTCCTGGGTGTACATTGGAAGGGCCGGTTTTGAAGCTGAAACTCCAATACTTTGGCCACCTGATGTGAAGAGCTGACTCACTGGAAAAGACCCTGACACTGGGAAAGAGTGAGGGCAGGATAGGATGGTTGGATGGCATCAACGACTCAATGGACATGAGTTTGGGTAGGCTCTGGGAGTTGGTGATCGACAGGGAGGCCTGGAGTGTTGTGGTTCATGGGGTCACAAAGAGTCGGACACGACTTAGCAACTGAACTGAACTGAATCACAGGAAGTATCTCCTGTGAGAGACAATCTTATCTGATACTACTCTAAGAAGATTGCACAACTTTCCAAGTAGCTCTGTTGATAAGATTTTAAGTAGGATATTGAAAATCAGGGGCTTTCCTGGTGGCTTAGATGGATAAATAATCTGTCTGTAATGCAGGGGACCTGGGTTCGATCCCTGCATTGGGAAGATCTCCTGGAGAAGGGAATGGCTACCCACTCCAGTATTCTTGCCTGGAGAAGTCCATGGACCTGGCAGGCAACAGTCAGTGAGGATGAGATAGTTGGATAATATCCCTGACTCAATGGACATAAGTTTGAGCAGACTCCAGGAGACAGTGAAGGACAGGGTGGCCTGGTGCCCTGCAGTGCATGAGGTCGGAAAGAGTTGGACATGACTTAGCAATTGAACAACAACAAAAACAACAACAAATTGAAAATCAGACTTAAAAGGAAAGTAACCAAGTATGAAAGAGAAGACTTCAAAGTGCTGTCATATAAGGAACAACTAAATGAACTCAGGATACTAAACCTTTGGGAGCTGGACAGGGTGGCCATCTTCAAATCTGTAGGATGCCATACAGAAAAAGGACCATGGTCCTTTGGAAAATCGAACCAAGAATGATGGTGAAAATACCTGGGTTCAAGATCCCAGGTTATAATGAGTATAAGCATTTTCTTGAGCTATCCCAAATGGATACTGCAAAAATACCATACAAATTTCACCCCCAGATATCTGTCAGCAGTGGCTGAATAGTCACTTTTCAGAATGCCTGCAGGTCCTTTTCAGGTGGTTATAAAAGGGAACTATCTAAGAAAGGAAAAATCTATTTAAATAGAAATGCTGGACTCTGGGAGAACAAATACATTTATCTAAATTAATCACCATCTTCTTCTTCATTAAAAAAAAAAAAAAGCCATCGTCCTTTGCAGCAAAATTGCTGCTACCTCTTCATTGAGAAAATCAGTAGCCATTTTGGGAACTAGGAAAAATTTTCCCTGAGAATACTTTAACACATTTGGCAGAAATATCCTTGAGGGCTATATTCTCAAGGATATTTTTGGTCTAGAGTCCATCTTCTAGGAAAATCCTACTAACAAAAATCATCCATTTAAAAATATCCCTTCAATCACTGAAATAGACAAACAGAACTCCTTTCTTCTTACAATGAATTCCAGAAGTGGTGGGAAGGAGGCAGGCTAAAAATGTTTCTTCTGTGCTCTGGTGGACAAGCAAAACCATTTCCTCACTATTAATTTTCCACAATGGCTAAAATTGTCTTTCTCAGTGGAACTTAATCCTGATGCAGCAGATAAGACCCAGGGTTAGACTTCACAGGTAGGGAAAGCCAGGGCTAAGACATCTTTGTTGAAAAGAATCTTCAGAGAGATCTTGATATTGTTTCTTGACAGGAAAAGAATTCACTATGAAGAAGTTGCCTTTTAGAGTATTTTAAATTAGAGAAAGGTACAGAAAAATACTTACTTAGCATTTTGGAATGAGGAAAGAAAAGGAAAAGAAGTCAAGGGAAGAGAAGGGCAGGAAAAGGAAGAAGGAAGGAAGGGAAAGATGGAGGGAGAGAAGAAAGGAGGGAGAGGGGAAGAAAAGAAGAAAGAAATAGTAAGAGAAGGAAGGAGGGGAGATGAGTGGGTGCCTTGCAAGAATGACAAGATAACCCCTCTGCCACAGTCAGCCTGAAATCTATGAGTTACTACCGTCTTTCCAGGATAAGTTTCTGTATTTACATGGTTCAAGTAAAGGAGCAAAAATAATGACAAGGAAGGATAAATAGAACAAATGTGGAAGTTTTGGAAAATGAGAGTCTCTAGAAAAGAAAGCATAAGAGTAAATTAATTACTGTTTGAGGAGATAAAGAGTTTTCTTGAAACAAGGCTTTCAAAAAATGCATGTGGGGACTTTCCTGGTAGACCAGTGGCCAAGATTCTGTGCTCTCAAGGTAGGGGGCCTGGGTTTGATTGCTGGTCAGGAACTTAGACCCCATATGCTACAACTAAGAGTTTGTATGTTGCAGCTAAGGTACAACACAGCCAAATAAATTAAAAAAAAAAAAATAAAAGCTGTGTACTACATATAGAGATAACAGGATAAATGCCATGGGTGGAAATAAAAACAGGTAAAATAAGGAAGACATTTTCGACCCATCAGGGGCTAAACACACACACACACACACGCACGCACACACACACACACACACACACATATTCACATCAACAATAACAAGAAAAACTCAGTTACTGAAGGAGCCCCAGAGGTCTCCAACCCAGCAAAATTTCTACTATTCCTCCCTATCTTTCATCATATAAAACCCTTGTATTTTATTCATGGTCCTTGTTAGTTTTTGTTTGTCTCTCCCAAAGCTCAAAAAAGGCAGAAACTTGTCTTTTCTTGCTAAAACTCTAGAACATTTCAAAGCACATAGTAAACTTTCTCTAATAATGCTGAATCAACAAATAGAGCTTTAAGATTTCTAGTTCCTAATAATAGGGACAGCAGTGGGATTATTCACCATCGGGCACTGGCCTTCAGTCTCTACCCCTTTTGGCTCAGCTGGTAAAGAATCTGCCTGCAATGTGAGAGACCTGGGTTTGATCCCCGAAATGGGAAGATCCCCTAGAGAAGGGAACAGCTACCCACTCCAGTATCCTGGCTTGGAGAATTTCATGGACTGTATAGTCTGTGGGGTCGCAAAGAGACGGTCGCAAAGAGTCATGAGCAATTTCATGAGCAGACTCTACCATTAAAATGTTTATATAGATTCCAATTGCCTTAGAATAAAATCAAACTCTTAAAATGGTTCCAAAGGCCCTCCATACTCTGGCTTTTGCCATCTTCTCCTACTTCACCTGGGATCATATTCCCCTTTACATACCCCAGACACTGGGCTTTATTCTAGTTTTCCTTCCAAAAGGCAAATGGCGTCATGGCTTTGAAGACCTCTGCATGTGCTTCCCCCTCTTTCCCCAGATCTGCACTGGGTGGCTCCTTCTCTTTCAAGTCAAGGGTAGCCTCTTGAGAGACACTTTTTTGACCTTACAGCAAAAGGTAACAACTCAACAAATGAGTATTTTCAAGAAAACCTGGGACTTTCCTGGTGGTCCAGTGGCTAAGACTTCTCCTTCCAATATAGGTGGTATGAGTTTGATTCATGGTATGGGAGTTAAATAAGATCCCCCATGCCTCGAGGCCAAAAACCCAGAAACATAAAACAGAAACAGTATTGTTACAGATTCAGTAAAGACTTAAAAAAATGGTCAACATCAAAAAAAAAATCTTTTTAAAAAAATAACCTATTCTTAAAAAACAAGATGGCAATTTCAAAAAAAAATCCTATTAAACTATCACTTCAGTCCAGTTCATTCACTCAGTCGTGTCCGACTCTTTGTGATCCCATGAATCGCAGCACGCCAGGCCTCCCTGTCCATCACCAACTCCCAGAGTTCACTCAAACTCATGACCATCGAGTCGGTGATGCTATCCAGCCATCTCATCCTGTGTTGTCCCCTTCTCCTCCTGCCCCCAATCCCTCCCAGCATCAGAGTCCTTAATCACTGCCATATATCCATGCTACTTCTATTAAACCCAGAACACAGGCTTCCCTGGTGGCTCAGAGGTTAAAGCGTCTGCCTCCAATGTGGGAGACCTGGGTTCGATCCCTGGGTCGGGAAGATCCTCTGGAGAGGGAAATGGCAACCCACTCTAGTATTCTTGACTGGAGAATCCAATGGATGGGGGAGCCTGGTAGGCGCTAGTCCATGGGGTCGCAAAGAGTCAGACACGACTGAGCAACTTCACCTCACCTCACCTATTTTCACAATCCCCATCATATGTAAATCTTTATTTGATCCATTTTTTAAATGGAAAAAGTGATAGTGACTTCTCTCTACTTTGTGTTATATGTTACTAGAATAATTCATTAATATACACAAATTCATATGTAAAATAGCAAATGGAAATCTGCTGTGGGATACAGGGAGCTTAACCCAGTGCTCTGAGACACCTTGTAGGATGGTTTGGGAGGGAGATGGGAAGGGCATTCGGGAGGGAGGGGACATATGCGTATCTGTGGCTGATTGATGTTGATGTATGGCAGAAACCAGCGCAATATTGTAAAGCAATTATCCTTCAATAAAAAAATAGAAAACTACAGTGATCAACAAATAGAGATGGCTCAGTTTTTTTGGTTAACTGCACATTTGTGTTCCTTCAAAGTGAAAAGGAATTAAATGTGTGTAGTGTTAAATAAAAATAAAATAAATATACAAAGTCATATTGAACTTATCCAAAGGGAGGTACACCGCAAATCCAAAGCAGTGGATGACCATTGTTAGTCTGTGTCTCCTGTAACAGAAGTTTTTATCAGTTTATTCTTCACCCAATGGAGTGCCAATAGTGAGTCACTCAAAAGGAAAGGGAGAGACATTTTTTTTTGGATAGGACTCTTTAGGGCAACCCAGTCCACCCTAAAGGAAATCAGTCCTGAATATTCATTGGAAGGACTGATGCTGAAGCTGAAGCTCCAATACTTTGGCCACCTGATACAAAGAACTGACTCATTGGAAAAGGCCCTGATGCTGGGAAAGATTGAAGGTGGAAGGAGAAGGGGATAACAGAAGATGAGATGGTTGGATGGCATCACCAACTCAATGGACATGAATCTGAGCAGACTCTGGGAGCTGGTGCTGGACAGAGAGGCCTGGCATGCTGCAGTCCATGGGGTCGAAAAGAGTCAGACATGACTGAGCGACTGAACTGAACTGAACTTTCGGACAGCACTGTCTCCCAAGGTGTGACAACAGTCAAACCCAAAGGAACTGACACTCTCAATTCACAAAGCCGTTCACACAGGTATTTTTCAGAGGAGTTGGGTGAATAAACTCTGAAAATCCTTTTCTTCCTTTTCCTGCTGTATGCAAATGCAGTATATTGATTCAGGTTCCACTATTTCACAGCGTTTGCATGCTCCAGTAACACAGAAGATTCATTTCCATCTCTCCATCTCAAGGACCTGAGGTTGCTCTCAACACAACCCCATGGGAACAATTCCTTCCATCTCCTCCTCCTCTTTCCTTCTAGTCCTGGTATCCTGACAGTTGGATAATAGGGTTAACAAAATGACTCTCACATAGAACACTCCATTTTCATTTATGTTAATCTTTTTCACTTCTCCAAGATCAATGGGGAAACATTCTAAGGAATAAATTTCCTGGTCTGAGACAGGATGAGCTAGGATGAGTGAAGGGTAGTTAGCCCAAATGTTTACTTCATAATGAGAAGTAGTTGACGTTGATAATTGAAAATTGCTAGGAATTTTTTAAGGATAATGGTTCAGAATTTTTCTTGCCCTGATAGATTCCTCCATCAGTATACCATGAGGAAAATATCTTTTTTTTTAATTAAGCAATTTAAAGTGCTTTATAACTTTGGAAAATGAGTCTATTCAAATAGAAAGACTTCTAGACTCCAAGTGTTTTAGTTCTGGACTGTAACACTGGTTAATTTCTTTAAATTTCTCATTGAGGCTACTCTTGCCATTCCTGCTCATTCTCTAAGATGCAGATAAGATCATCTTCTCTGTAAAGTTCTTTTCATCCATTCAGTCAGCTATTTGGTTCAGTTCAGTTGCTCAGTCGTGTCCCACTCTGTGACCCCATGGACTGCAATACCCGAGGCCTCCCTGTCCATTACCAAGTCCTGGAGCTTGCTCAAACTCATGTCCGTCATGTCGGGATGCCATCCAACCATCTCATCCTCTGCCGACCTCTTCTCCTCCTGCCTTCAATCTTTCCCAGCATCAGGGTCTTTTTCCAATGAGTTGGTTTTTCGCATCAGGTGGCCAAAGTATTGGAGTTTCAGCTTCAGCATCAGTCCTTCCATTTGGTTAACACTGGTTAATTACAGTTAATTACAATTAAAAGTCATTTTTTTCAACACATATATATTTAGACCTACTATTGATCAAATTTAAAAATAGGTACTGAGGACATAGAAAAAACGGGAAAAAAAAACTTAGCCTCTCCACCCACCAACTATGCATGATTTTATCCTTCTTCTGTTGTATAAAAGGGGCTCAATTAATATTATGAAGGGGCATTTCATAATTTACACATTTGCATCATGAAGGAATGAAAGCTTATGATCTGAGAGTCTCTACTGTTCTGGTGTCCTAAGAGAGGCAGTCAATGATTCTACATCAACTGCAGTTGTACCAGGGGTAACACTGACTAGTTGATAAGCCCAGGCTGCAATGAACTGACTATCGCCCAGCTGTCTCTGAACTCTTTGAAGTGGAAATTATGCATACAACACCAGAGGAGCCTGGCAAGTCACAGATGCTGCTTTTGGCTTCACCTGCTCACTTCTCTCCCCACTGGGAGGATTGCCATAAGCACTAAACTTTACTGGGAAGTGCAGGGCAGGCATTCAGACCTTTTTGGGTGAGTCTGCAGAAACTGATCACAAGGAGCAGCTGAAGGTCTGAGACACCTCTGCTCACTTGTAATAATCAAACAAGAGATACAGTGATGAAACAAAACGGTATGTCTGTGTTTATAAGACATTGAAATAACTGGACCAAAAAAAGAAGAAGGAAAGAAATCAGCAAATTAGGCTATGTGTGTAGATCCAACATTAGTGTCTTTTTTTTTTTTTTCCTTCAGTTGATGTTGGGTAGAAAATCTCAAATGCCCAATTTTTGTGAATAAAATTACAACATTAATTAAGATTTAATCCCCATGTCTTTCTACCTATAACATCTGGTGAGTATCCATCCTCTCCAGTTGCCATCCTTGCCCTGTCCCTGCTCTGTTGCAGCAACCCTAGTTTCTCTGAATAACCAAGGTTACGGCAAAACTCTGTTTTTTTCCCCCTAGACTTAGTGTCAAGAAGAGCCCAGAATAGCCAGGTGATTGATTCCGCACCCTGCACGGTAGTATCATGAGCCCTAGTGGAAGCACTTCTTTCTGATAAATCATGTCCACAAACTCACGAACATTGCTTAAGGAATCTTAGCTTCATTTTGTGTCTCCAAATTAAAGCAACCTTTATTCCATTTTCCTAAGACCCTGCTCATGATGTCCAGTGTACAGGCTGTTAAGAAGATTAGAGGGGACCATCTAAGCAAACAGCCTAATGATTAGAGCCTCCTGAGTGCTCCTTAAGTGATAGCTATTTTGATTAGCATTAGCATTCTTGCTGCTGCCCTTTTCTTGTTCTTAGTTGTTATACAGGGATTCTTTAAATTGGTGGAAAAACTAATCAATGGAGTATTTACAAATCACTGTCTTTCTCACTGCAATGCCCTTGACCACATGCCTTCTGTGGCCCCAGCCCTGACACTGGTTACACTCATCCAAAATGAGAAGAGGAAAGTATGGGAGAGAAAATGAGAGAGAAATAACAGCAAATAGACCAATCGCACAGGGGCTGGTAAAACATGTGTCCTGGATTTGGAAGAGAAGGAGGCCACATTTCCTTAGACACTGCATCCATCTCAAGTACTATTTAACAGGTCATTTCAAGTTTTGACTTAGCTGAAGATTTCCATATGCCCTTCTACAATACTCACAGTCTCCATCTATAGGGTTTCCTTTGATGCCCTTCTAAGATTTCCCAGTAGCCCAGGGATATCCTTTCAACATTTCATCTGGACAGCTGTTCTTTCCCCTCAGGATTTTTGGAACTGGACACAGAAGCCCAGGACAAGAACCTATTACAGAGAGATCCATTTTTCTTTGCTTCTCAGGTACTGGGGTTTCTATAAAAGGGCTTTGTTGTTTGCTCAATACACCACCACCCCCATGCCCTCCCCCCTCCACCGAGGTTACCTAAAAGGTGATTTCACTAACAAGGAAAATTTTAAAACTGATAGCCCATAACAACATTAATTCAGTGCTGATCATACTGTTGATTATTTTGGGAAGAGAACTGTCCTTGCCACACTGGTCATAATCAGATCTGTTGCGTTAACCTAAGCATTTCTTCCACTTCAGTTCTCTTCTTTTATGCTACTTGATCCTGTAGCAAGGTCACCATACACTAAATTTGTCTCCTGGATAGCATATGGATCCAGCAACACATTACCCCAGAGTCCCATATAACTATTAATAAAGAATTAGAGCCATTTAAGCCAGCACACCATATGGTGCCTAATTTATTCAATAAATATATTACTGTAAATACTCATAATTAGTACTCCTACTAATCATACTGGTTTATAGAAAAGAAAAATTTTTGAAAGCAGTCATTTTTAAAATCAGGATCTTTGTTTTGAAGCATATTTTCCCTTTGTTACAGTTAAACTATAATAAATGCTTATTAAGAATCTTTTGTGTACTGGTTATTGGGTTAAATTCTGGGGTTATATAGATTTATAAAATCTGAATGCCACTGCTTTAAAAAAAAAAAATCTAGGGGCAACTTGAATCATTGGGCTATTGCAATGCTACAAACATAAAAATATAAGTGGATATGGGTAAGTGCACCGTGGTAGAAAATCACAGTTTCATTTGTATCACTAATACTGATTTAAACAAACAACAACAACAACAACAAAACAACTAGCAGTTTAGAAGCACACGTATTTGCCAGGTATGCCTTTTACATATCCTCTTATCCAATCTTTAGAAAAACAGTAACAACACTATAAGGCAGATATCATCATCTCTATTTTCAGATGAGGAAACTGAGGCATAGAAAGTAAATGCCTTTCACAAAGTCATACAAAAAGGGGCGAACCTAGAACTGCATAAAAATTCTGCCTAAACTTAATCCTCAGGTTATTAATTATCATACCAAACTGCTTCCTTGTGTCAATTTCATCTTGCTAACCACACTGTAAACATCAAAAAAAGCAAAGCCTTAAACCATCCACTCTTCTCAATGACCTTATTCCTCCGCTAGTCTGGTACCCAAATAATATTTTTGATATCTCTGTTTTGAGCAGTAAATGCACAGCTCATTTCTCTAAGGAACAGTGAACTTTTCAGTGTTCAATTCTTGCTTTGTACAATTTATATGGGTTTCTTTTCATGCCTTATGAAAATGGAATATATCACTCTTGAACCAGCATGAGGGCTTATAAAGAACAGAATAGACCTGAAAGAATATGGTATATTCATATAATCAATGGTATATTGGTTACAGAATGATACCTATTCACACATATACTGTTAAGTGGCTTATCATATCTAAACCTGTTTTAAGAGAAGTAAGACAAAGTAGGAAAAAACAGAAATGAAAAGAACTTTTAACTTCTGGCATGGCTAGATAGAATGAGAAAATAATTTTCTGAGATATAAGGTTGACTTAGAAAGAGACCTTCAACTTCTTTACTGAGTTTTTTTTTTCTTTAAATAAAACATACAAATGAATACCTGGCTGGCAGAGTCTCTAGAGACTATATGCTAGAAAGCTAAACATAGGTTTTTGGTTTTGATTTTCTGAGAGTAATACTTAGCTCAATACAAACAAACAAACAAAAAGGCTTAATGTCTGGTTCTGAAGCAATGTCACTGGGATGCAGTTCATCAGATCTGTAAGTGTAGGGCACCACAAGTGGCCATTTGGAAATGAATGACTCTATCCTTCATTTTTAATGCCCAGGGCAACTAAGTATATATATATTTTTTTCTAATTTATNTAGTACTAGACTAGCAGAAGAATAAGGGTTGTTGAGAAAAGTGTATGGTTTAAGGCTTTGCTTTTTTTGAAAGAATAAATAAAAAACTTTTATTAAATGTATATTCAATCAGTGATATTTAATTTCTACTTGAAACCTATAATCTAATGATTTGTGAAGAGAGTGGTCATATAATTGCTGATAAGCATAGTTTGTAAATACAAAATCAGCTCAACCATTCCCGCACACGTGCGTACACGTGCACACCCACGCCCACATGCTTTCTATATACAATAGACTGTATAAAAACTCTTGTTTGTGGGTGGCATAAGGGTGCTGCATTTCTTAGCAGCTTGTAGAATCAAATTTGAGGATTCACAAAAGGAACCAGAATGCATCTTGCAGAGAAAATAACAGCATGAACGTGAGTTGGGAAATGCCATTCTATTTATTTCAATACCTTGTTTCAATATATTGAACATGACTCATGCCAAACATCAAGGTAGGAATTATGTGCATAGGCCTAGTCTACAATAGAGATCAAATTGCGAGAAACCGCACTTCCGGGGTGACCAGCTGGGCACTAGTGAAGGGCAGCCTCAGGTTTCCACTTTGAGGCTCGATTATACCCATCTTCATTACCTTACCCAAGTTGGTTCTCACTACACATACACAGCTGGCACAAAGTCTTTTCCAGAAATGCTTTCTCAGGTACTCTTGGCTCAAATTCCAGTTTTCATTTCACATTCCACTGAGATTTAATTAGAAATACATTTTTAAAATAGTTTTCTGCAGTAAAAACTAGAAGATACTGGCAGAAAACTCAGCTCTCCCTTGTTATCGCTCTACCTAGCTGGTTGGTTGTGAAACTCCTAGGAAGAGTAACAGATGTTTTAAAATGCTTACTTGAAAAACCTAGTCCACATTATTCTTAGGGAGACAAACATCAGTGACAGAAAATCCATATTAATACCGAGAGCTTTTTGCTAGTTATTTCTTTAAATGGGACAGCTTCAGAAATCATCATTATTAAGCACAATTCAATAGGTAAAGCGCATTCTCTGTCTCTTTACTTCAACCTGAATGGGGCCCTCACAAACGCAAGCCAAAGGTTTACTAATGAACTCAAAAAAGGGAGCTAGATAGACAGAAGTTTAGTTTGAGTCCAAAGAAGAAAGAGATCTTGAGACAATGATTCATATGTAAATAAATAACTTACTAAGAGACTCTGGGACTTCCCTGGTGGCCCAGTGGCTAAGAAAAATCCTTGCAAAGGGGGTGTGGGTTCAATCCCTGGCTGGGGAACTAAGACCCCGTGTACATCTGAGCAACTAAGTCTGGCAGCCTCAGCTACTAAGCCCTTGTGCCATGACTGAAGAGTACGCTGCAATGAAAGACCCCCAGTGCGGCAGCCAAGACCCAGTGCAGCCCTGCGTGTGTGCTGCTAAGGCATTTCAGTCGTGTCCAACTCTCTGTGACTCCCTGCCAGGCTCTTCTGTCCATGGGATTCGCCAGTCAAGAATACTGGAGTGCTCCACTGGTTCCTTCTCCAAAGCAGCCCAATAAATAAAAATAAACAAGAATGCACTCCCACAGGAACCAGTAAGGTCAGAGGGGAAGCAGGGCAGGAAAGAAAGTCAGACAGTCACAGAGGTAGCTGCAGAGTCATCCTGCAAGAGAAATCTGGCATGTATAATGCAACGGAGTGGCTTCCCAAGGAAAGAAATAGATGGAGGATCATCTTCCTAAAAGGGGAGGAAAAAAAAAAAAACCATACTGGCTAATACCAGAGGAAGCACACTGAAGCAGAAAGTGAAAGAAAGTGAAGTCACTCAGTCGTGTCCAACTCTTTGCGACCCCGTGGACTGTAGCCTACCAGGCTTCTCTGTCCATGGGATTCTCTACGCAAGAATACTGGAGTGGGTTACCATTTCCTTCTCCAGGGGATCTTCCCAACCCAGGGATCGAACCCAGGTCTTCCGCTTTGGAGGCAGACGCTTTAACCTCTGAGCCACCAGGGAAGCCTGGTATTGAAGTAGAAGGATCCACAAAAATCCAAAGGGATTGATAGATATGTAATCAAAACATGGTCAAGAAATGATTAAATCTCAAACCTCATTTCCACATGAGAACAGTATGATTCAATAAAGTCAAATGACCTCCCCAAGGCCCCACAGATTACACAGACTGGGCGAGGACCCAGCTCTCTGAGCTTCTAGGTCAAGGGACTTCCTCTTTCCCTTGGCTGCCCAAAAAAGCTCAGTTCAGTTCAGTCATTCAGTCATGTCCTACTCTTTGCAACCCCATGAATCACAGCACACTAGGCCTCCCTGTCCACCATCAACTCCTGGAGTTCACTCAAACTCATGTCCATCGAGTGGGTGATGCCATCCAGCCATCTCATCCTCTGTTGTCCCCTTTTCCTCCTGCCCCCAATCGTTCCCAGCATCAGAGTCTTTTCCAATGAGTCAACTCTTTGCATGAGGTGGCCAAAGTATTAGAGTTTCAGCTTTAGCATCAATCCTTCCAATGAACGCCCAGGACTGATCTCCTTTAGAATGGACTGGTTGGATCTCCAAGAGTCTTCTCCAACACCACAATCCAAAAGTATCAATTCTTCAGCACTCAGCTTTCTTCACAGTCCAACTCTCACATCCATACATGACCACTGGAAAAACCATAGCCTTGACTAGACAGACCTTTGTTGGCAAAGTAACATCTCTGCTTTACAATATACTATCTAGGTTGGTCATAACTTTTCTTCCAAGGAGTAAGCGTCTTTTAATTTCATGGCTGCAATCACCATCTGCAGTGCTTTTGGAGTCCCCCAAAATAAAGACTGACACTGTTTCCACTGTTTCCCCATCACAAAATCTGTACGTGCTCAAATCAGCCCTGAAGTCTACAAAGACTCCCTACTTCAGGATTCTGTGAGTGGAGTAGGAGCCATTCAGAGTCCCATTTTGTCCTCAAGTGAGTCTCCTGACACATTTTTTTCAGTAACCATGTCTTTCCTTTCCTCTGGTCCTAGAGATGTTGGTGTGGGAACAACACGAGGCTCTGTCAGGCTGCACGTTTGCATTGGTTGTCTGAGGAGACACCGCAGCGGAGGTGATGCAAATTCAATTTTGAGAGTCTCTGCGTGTTTAAAACTAGAGGCTTAATGGGTTCTCAGACAAAGCTTTATTTTAGAAACCACGTTTCAGAATTAACAAGTGAATGCTCAGTATTCCTAAAAGAGCCTGGGGAAATTCTGTGAGAGCTATTCATCAGAGTGAAAATTCAGTGATTGAAGCTGGGACAAAGATAGGTCTTGAAGTGTCACAATCCATCCAGAAGATGGTTCCAGACCGGGAGAACCACATGCTCGGCAGCACTGAGGTGTAAAACCCTGCAGTGAATGGGAAGAACCTATAACCTACTCAGAACTCTTAGAGCAAGAGAGGCAAAGGTCACGGAGTGGAGACGTGAGAGAGGGCGGGATGAAGAGGTAAGAGGGAAAGCCGACAGGTAGGCTGGAGATGGATTCCGAAGGGCTTGGCCTACTTAACTAATAAACAACATAGATTCTGTCTTAATGGTGAGGAGAAATACTGAGAGATTTTACAAAGAGGGAGACACGATCAGGGCTGCTACTTAGCAAGTTTAGTTGGGCAACTGTGTGTAAGATGCACAAAAGAGGTGCAAGAGAGACGCCAGGGGATTAGTTAAAAGGTATTACAGTAACTCCTGGGAGGTGGATAAAAGATCAGGCTGATGCCATTTCTCAAGGGGAAGCAGAAAATACATTTTCCAGCAGTTAGTAGAACAGAGGGACTTAATCCAATCAGTGTTTAACAGCAAAGGTTAGAGTGGTACCTGCCATCCTCACTGTTGTGAAACAGAGTACATTATAACCAAATTATACTGGCTTCCAATTCTCTTTGCTCTAAAATGTCACTCATCAAAGAAAACTGTACATGCGCCTTTTCTTAGGAGTCGGAGACCACTTGAAAAGATCTCGGCTATTCAAGTTGCGAGGCTCTATAAGACGGGGGAGAAGAGGGGAGGAAAAAGAAATCATTCCCCAAACAGAAACAAACTGGGATGTGCAGCTAGGAGAAGAGTATGACGTATTTACAAATAGCTCAGGAGTGTTCATAATTAGAACATAGATCCTGGGACCGCCACACTGTGAAGCTAGAAGTCTATTGCTCTTTTCAGGATGTCACCGTGCACTGCTGAAGCGAGACTGGGACGCATTCAAAGAGAAGGAAGAAAAAGTATCTTTTACCAACGAGAGAGAGAGAGAAAGACGAAAAGGAGAGGGGGATAGAGAGAGGAGAACTATCCAAGAAAACAGCAAAGACAAAAAGAAGTATTTTTTTATCAGTGTCAAACACAGTCACAGAAATGGCCTTTTATTATAAAAGCCTTTTCGCACCATATGTGCTTATAATCTCAATACTTTGACCTGGTTACGGGCCCCTTTTGGAGCAGTTGCCTGCAATAGAAAAGCAGCACTCCTCTGAGTGATGTCAGAGGTCACTTTGGACACACAGAGGTAGTGGTCAGAGGTCATTCTGAGCATTGAGCAGAAAAATCCACAGCCTACTGCCACCATCAAGGACAGTCTCTCTTCCCTTTTAATAGGATAATTATATATTATTTATTTATTTATTTATCTCTCAGCCTCTTATATACTGCTCCATCAGTTATTAAGAGAAACAAGAAATATTCACCAATAGGGCTAATATAAAAACAAGGAATCTTTTATTTGAAGGTTAAGAGATTATTTGAATGTAGCTTTAATACCTGATCTCTTGACTCTTCAAGTGAGATTCTATGCCAAACACTGGTCATAACCCAATCCACCAGCCACACAGAAAAAAAGGTTTTTTTTCCCTTCCTAGCAATCTCGGGCTGCTGCAAACTTTCTCCACTTATCTCGTCACAAGCTTCAATTAAAGCAATTGCTTTTTTGGGAGCAAATTTCCTCCTCCCATCCTTCTGCCCCGACTTTGATTCACCTGTCGATTGACATTCTTGCTTCATTACTTGCTGACAGCTCCAAATGCAAGCCTGGTCCCTCAGCAAATTACGTCTAATCATCTCCTTCCTTAACATTATCACTTCAGTGGACTGTCAGGGGCATTCAACAGACTGTGGAAGATCAGAAGCCTATCGTGGCTCTGAGCTCCATCATTTTTGGCCTTGAACCAGACAGAGTCGTACTGGGTGTGCTCCTGGATTCCTCCTTTAAGACCATGTACCCCTTCCCCCAGCTGCTGGGAGCATCGGCTGCTGAGAGCTCATAGTTGAGTCCCTCTGGGGACTGTCCTCAGTCCTGTAAAGGACTGGCTGGCTAGATGAGGATTCAGGATGCAGAGATTCAGCTCCCTCTGCTCAACTTGGGACATCTGACAAGGACCAACCGAACTCCAGAGGTAGCTGTGGGACTTGTTTAGTCGCTAAGTCCTCTTTTGCAACCCCATGGACTGTAGCCCACCAGGCTCCTCTGTTCATGGGATTTCCCAGGCAAGGATATTGCAGTGGGTGGCTATTCTCCAGGGGATCTTCCTGACCCAGAGATCGAACCCACATCTCCTGAACTGGCAGGGGGTTCTTTCCCATTGAGCCACCAGGGAAGCCCCATCTGTGGGACTGCCAAGGCTTTATTTGTACCCACATCTCAGTCCAAATTATCCGTCTCCCCACACCTGCTTCCCCCATTCGCATTCAGGAATTATTTCACAGCACACTCCCCAACAAACCGTCTGCACACAGTCTTCATCTCAGTGAGTTTCTGAGAAACTGGACCCAAGGCAGCGGCAAAAAGCGCTGCCATTTCCTGCTTGGTGACTCATCTGCATGTTGTTTCTTGCGAAGAGATTATACCTGCACCACTGACATGACTTTTTATTTCTTAGATGGATTGTTCATCTTGAAATGCTGAACAGGGTCTCCGGCCACGGGCCCTTCTGCTTGCCTGGCTCACTCCCCGAGGCCTGGTCATTAGTCACCAGATGACGGGTGCTCATTAAGAGATGGAAGCCGTGCAGCCATTTGTAAGGGGATTTACATTTTTATTAAACTTCTTTGACTTCAGTTTGATTTTTTTTTAATAGACTTGGTCTCATTTTTCCAAATTATGCACCTGTGCTCTTGGCCGCCACCAGGCAGAATCCCATCCTTTATTCTCTAATCTGGAACCAAGTGGGACACATGGAGACCCTGGGTGGCCAGTGCCAGGAATTCCACAGTATCATATACCACTTGTTTTGTGTCAGAAAATGTTATCGTTTCTAGGTACTACTGACTACGAATCTGGCCAGGAATTGAGTCATGTTTGATAATACTTATCCTCCAAGGTGCACACATATGAATTGCAAAAACTGTAAAATGCAGATTTCTGCATGTGAATCCTTAGCGATCCTGTTTCCATAGGTCTGGGGTCAGGATGAGACAGTTGGAATTTCCTCAAGAACTCCAAGGACTTCCCTCATAGCTCAGTTGGTAAAGAATCTGCTTGCAATGCAGGTGACCCAGGTTTGATTCCTAGATAGGGAAGATCCCCTGGGGAAGAGAATGGCCACACACTCCAGTGTTCTTGCCTGGAGAATTCCATGGACAGAGGAGCCTGGTGGGCGTCCATGGGGCCACAAGCGTTGGACAAGATTGAATGACTAACGGTTCATTTTTCAACTCTATAATGGTCAGTTTCTTTACTGAAAAAAATCCAGAAATCTGAAATTTCCTTACAAGGAAAGTTGTAAATTCCACAAAACGTTTCAATTATTAAACACTTGGCATTCCAAAGAATACCAACATTTCTTCCCTTTGACTTTGTTTCCTCTGAATTATGAAGGATGACAGATGCAAGCCCTTCATTTACTGCACTATAAATTTGGAACATAGCACTTCATTGTGGAGATGGCATTCTTCGGTGCCAGGGGAATAGCCAACAGTTACAAGAATAGCCTCTAAATTAAGATAAAAGTGAATGGCTGAAGCAGAATTATTCAGGCATCCATGAAACATATCTTCTGGCAATCCTCTCAACTTCAGCTCACAATTGCTTTTCAATATCTTATAGTTTGAAAACCCAGTCACCGGGATTGCATGCTTCTGCCTCTCAGTAAAATGTGCTAAACACAAAGGATTCGGAAACACACTGGACAAAGCAGACCGACATTCAAAACCATGACAGAAGGACCTGCTGATCTTTAAATTTGTGGGCTTGAAGTTCACAGCAGAGAGTTTTCCATCTCATCATGCAAACCTTGCTTCTGAGACCAGACAAGCAAATCTTCCAACACCCTTTAGAATATTAACAATATTAACCTGAACTATTAAATAATGTGTGTCACTGGAAAGTGAGGTGGAAGAGATGAAATATCCTTCTACATTAGTCTTTTAGATTTGGGATTTTCTGAGGATTCAGTTCAGTTCTGTTCAGTCGCTCATTCGTGTCCGACTCTTTGCAACCCCATGAATCGCAGCACGCCAGGCCTCCCTGTCCATCACTAACTCCCAGAGTTCACTCAGACTCACGTCCATCGAGTGGGTGATGCCATCCAACCATCTCATCCTCTGTCGTCCCCTTCTCCTCCTGCCCCCAATCCCTCCCAGCATCAGAGTCTTTTCCAATGAGTCAACTCTTCCATTGAGGTGGCCAAAGTACTGGAGTTTCAGCTTCAGCATCATTCCCTCCAAAGAAATCCCAGGGCTGATCTGCTTCAGAATGGACTGGTTGGACCTCCTTGCAGTCCAAGGGACTCTCAAGAGTCTTCTCCAACACCACAGTTCAAAAGCATCAATTCTTCGGTGCTCAGCCTTCTTCACAGTCCAACTCTCACATCCATACATGACCACAGGAAAAACCATAGCCATGACTAGACGGACCTTAGTCGGCAGAGTAATGTCTCTGCTTTTGAATATGTTGTCTAGGTTGGTCATAACTTTTCTTCCACGGAGTAAGCGTCTTTAAATTTCATGGCTGCAATCACCATCTTCAGTGATTTTGGAGCCCCCAAAAATAAAGTCTGCCACTGTTTCCACTGTTTCCCCATCTATTTCCCATGAAGTGATGGGACCAGATGCCATGATCTTCTGAGGATTAGCACATGCTAAATTTCCCCAGTTGTGTCTGATTCTCTGTGACCCTGGAGACAGTATAGCCCACCAGGTTCCTCTGTCCATGGAGATTCTCCAGACAAGAATATTAGAGTGGGTTGCCATTTCCTACTCTAGGGGATCCCAGGGATTGAATCCAAGTCTCATGTCTCCTGCACTGGCAGGGAGGTTCTTCAGTGGCTCAGATGGTAAAGAATCTGCCTGGAATTCAGAAGACTCAGGTTCAGTCTCTGGGTTCAGAAGATCCCCTGGAGAAGGGAATGACTATTCACTCCAGTATTCTTGCCTGGGGAAATCCATGGACAGATGAGCCTGGAGAGCTACAGCCCAGGGGGTCACAAAGAGTCGCACAGGACTCAATGACTAACACTGGGATAAGTACACAAACACAATTCAACACAACAATTTATGAAATCTAATCCATAACACAAGATGGGATTAAGCACAGACACTCCTAATCAACTGAGACACAACAGATAGCATTTTACATTCTGTAATGAAGATATGAGCACAGCACAGAGAGAGGCACTGGTTTCTGCTAGAGCTGGGGCAAAGGGCCATGAGAACGTCTTCACTAAAGAGAAGACATCTGGATCGAGCCTGGGTCTCCTAAATGGCAGGCAGATTTTTTTTACCATCTGAGCCACCAGGGAAATCCCTGGATCAGTGGCAGTGGCTGGTAAAGGATTAAATAGGAAAATATATGTAAAATAAAAAGACTCAGAGCAAAAAGTATAGAAATATGAATATACAATGCAATTTCAGGGTACTGTGATCTAAAATGATTAAATGAGTTAAAGACATATCTTCAGAAATGGTAGGTACTATCTGAAAAAATAAAGTGGATAGCGATTAGAAATTGTATCAATAATAAAGGGTCCCATCGCTCAGGGAATAGTCAATCTTGTAATCACTGAGAACCATTGGTGGCTTACTTGCTTGGGAATGATATGACCAGACCTCTTTCATCAATGCATCAGCTTCATGCAAAGAACAGTTTGGAGTGGGGAGGAGAGAAAAACAGATACCATTAAGAAGGCACTGTCAGGACATGGAAGCAACCTAAAAGCCAATTGACAGATGAATGGATAAAGAAGATTTGGTACATGTATACAATGGAATATTGCTCAGCCATGGAAAGAAATGAGGCTCAGTCATTTGTAGACATGGGTGGACCTCGATACTGTGATACAGAGTGAAGTAAGTCAGAAAGAGAAAAATAAATGTCAAATATTAATGTTTGTATGTAGAACAGAGAAAAATGGTACAGATGAACCTACTTGCAGCACAGGAATAGAGAAGCAGATCTAGAGAGCAAATATGTAGACATGAAGCAGGGGGCCAGGTTGGGGGTGGGTTAACTGGGAAGGTGGGATGGACATATGTATTCCACCACGTATAAAATGGACAGCTAGTGGGAAGCTGCTGTGTGCCACTGGGAACCCAGCTTGGTGCTCCATGGTGACCTAGATGAGCTGGACTGGGGGTGCTGGTGGGAGGAAGACCCATAGAGGGAGGGGATATGTGTATATATATAGCAGATTCACTTCATTGTACCGTAGAAACTAATATAACATTGTAAAGCAACTCTACCTTTTTTTTTTTTTTTTTTTTAAGAAACCACTGACAGGTAAATGTTGATGAGGTCTGTCAGTAGACCAACACAGACAAATTAAGTGGGGGAATAAGATAGACACACTTCTGATGCAGAATCAACATAATTTAGAAATCAATTAGAAGTCTATTAACAGAAACCAAAACTGTATAGCTTTTTAAAATTCATTCTTCCCTTTGTTTTTTCATTTAGCATCACTGGTTTATTTTAACCTTCTTAACAATTAAAACCTTCAGATCTTGTTTCACAAAGTTCCGTGAAGTCAGATCTCCTACACCCAGTATGTGCAAAATCAATTTAACTCAAATATAGAATTTTATATATAATTTCTTTTCAAGTTTATTTTGATGGCTTTTATCTAGGTTGTCAATGTCAGTTTTAATCTGGATCTATCACATATTGTTATTGGAGAAAATTTTAATTTTTATTGTTATATGATGCTGGTTAAATGTAGAACAGCTGTATTTATACAGTCTTTTAAATGGTTCCATTTAGGGTCAACATAGAGCCAACGAGTCAATATTCTCTCTATATTATGTTATACATTTTTAATTTTAATGAACATCAACTATAGAATCATAAGAAAAATCTATGGAACATCATAGAGGCCAGGTCTTTGCTGGAGAATAGTTCTATAACCAGTTTTCTGACAAAGGACTATAGACATTTGCAAATTAACATCGGAAGGCTAGAATCAGGCATTCTCTTCTCAGACTGCTGCTGCTGCTGCTGCTACTGCTAAGTCCCTTCAGTCGTGTCCAACTCTGTGCGATCCCATCGATGGCAGCCCACCAGGCTCCCCCATCTCTGGGATTCTCCAGGCAAGAACACTGGAGTGGGTTGCCATTTCCTTCTCCAATGCATGAAAGTGAAAAGTAAAAGTGAAGTCGCTCAGTCATGTCCGACTCCTAGTGACCCCATGGACTGCAGCCCACCAGGCTCCTCCGTCCATGCTGCTCTGAAGCAAATATTTACCAACTGGTATCTCACTTCCTTTATTTTTGGGAGTTCCAAAATCACTGCACATGGTGACTTCAGCCATGAAATTAAAAGACACTTGATCCTTGGAAGAAAAGCCATGACCCACCTAGACAGCATACTAAAAAGCAGAGACATTACTTTGCCAACAAAGGTCCATCTAGTCAAGGCTATGGTTTCTCCAGTGGTCATGTATGGATGTGAGAGTTGGACCATAAAGAAAGCTGAGCACCGAAGAATTGGTGCTTTTGAACTTTGGTGTTGGAGAAGACACTTGAGAGTACTTTGGACAGCAAGGAGATCCAACCAGTCGTTATAGTCTTAATTTCTAATATCAAGATTTTAAAACTCTCCAAGGATACCAAGCACAAGACTTTTTTGTTTGTTTGTTTGTTTGTTTTTGTATGTGGCAATGGAGTTCTTGGATCAAGAACTATCTGTTTTTTTAAGGAAAGACACTCAATTCTTTCACTCTAAGTAAGGTAAGTATTTTCTGGTTATTTCTTCAAGAGAGGATGATGGATCCACACTGATCAACCTGTAAGTCAATGACTAGAACCTGTTGTGAAGAGGCACATGCATCTCCATACAGCCCAGAGTTTTATCTATGACTCCTAAAATACCAACCTTTTGCCCAGGAATTTCTGGAGTAGTGTCTTGAACTACTCAGTTTAGTAATAATAAAGATTTATAAAAATGTATTATGTGCCAGGGACCATGCTGGGTAGTTTCTATTTTATCTTTACATAGATTCTATGAAGAAATCCTCAAATTTTATAGATGAGGAAGCTAATACTTTGAAAAGTTAAATAATTTATCCAAGATCACTGAGCAAAGGATTCAGAGAAAAATCTCACTTCAGAGGCAACACCTAAGTCATGACTCCATCCTGTTGCTTTGTCAGATATTATGAGGCAGACAAGGGAGCCCTACTGTTAAGTAGAAAAAGAGACTGTCTTACCAACGGAAGGATCAAAGCCATAAGGGCTAGACCTGCACTATCCTCAAATAAAATTCTCCAAAAAGCAAGCAAACAACAACAACAACAAACCCAGCATCTGGCATTTCAGATCGCTAAAAGAGCTCATCTCTATTTGCCTAACTTTAAAGGAGAAAAAGAATCAAATTCTGTGATTTCATGTCACCCCTAATTAGGTTGCATATAGTATTTAAAACACTTGCCAGAGGGAGTACAATTGGTGGGGACTCCACAATGCACAGCCCTAATTTAATTTAATACCAGGAACATCTTCCTAGAGATCACTAAAACCCACTTTTCTCATAAGACTTTAATAGTCCAACCATCTATATAAAGTAAAATTAATTGACAAAGAGAATGTTCTTCATTTAAAGTGTTCTCTTCAAGAACACATCTGCCCACTCCCATTACCCCCTCCTTGTTAATTCCCTCTGCATTTCTTTTAATACAGAATTTTATAGATCTGTTTCAAACTCAGAACTAAGAAGATTTTCAGGTATTGAATTCATACTAAGGAACTCTATCTTGTGATTCTAATCCTCAGTCTTGCTTACTTCCCATTTCCCATATTTTCTGCCACTAAGAGAAAAGGAACAGCAAGCTTCTAACTCTTGTGTCCAAGTTGATTTTGTGTGCATATTGAAAAGAGAGAAAAAAAAATCTGAGTTACCCAAATAAGGGTTAGAAGTCGAATTCTGCAAAATGGTAGATGACTTTACATTTTCTGTCTGACTCTTAAAGGAGCTTGCTCAAATATTCAAAAACTAGGTTGATTATTTGAAATCAGACTTTAATCAAGGTTACATGTGGAGGCAAAAGAGAAGTGGCAAAGATATATTCCCATTATACGCTGTGAAAGAAATGCCCCATAACTAGAGTCAGGTACTCTTAGTATACTTTTAAAGAACATCTATCATGATACTTATTACACTGGTAAGTATTTACACAGACATCCATCACACCAACACACACACACACACACACACACACACACACACACACACAGGTATAGGATCCTTGAGTAGAGAGCCTTATCTCACTTTTCTTTCCAGCTCCAGCACTCAGCACAGTGGCTGGCTCCTTGGAGGAGCTCAGAAATTCCCTGAACAGACTGGCTGCTTTGAAACCGCAACCATTTTTGCTATTGCTATTTAATCGCATGATACACATGTATGTTTCAAGAATACCAAGTTAGGTTTGCTTTACTTGTTTGTTTCTCCTCTAAGGAGACTGAGACAGAGTGGGCAGAGTGAAACTTCAAACAGAAATTTCTGGAGACTTCCCTGGTGGTCCAGAGATTGATTCTGTCCTGGGGGTCCTGGGTTCGACCCCTGGTCAGGGAACTGGACTCCATACATGAAACTAAGAGCTTGCATGCCACAACTAAAGATTCCATGTGACTCAACTAAGATCTGGCACAGTCAAATAGAGACATGCTTTTTTTAATCTTAAAGAAACTGCCGATGAGGTTCATCTTATATAAAGGACAAACCGCCTGAGAAAAGTTTTTTTTTTTTTTTTTTATTCCAGTGAACTATTTTGATATTTCCCTTTGAAACATTCCACTGGCTGGCTGGAGTTTCTGCTTTTCATCTAGTATTCTAGAGATCCATACAGATTTTCACAGTTTTCTGAGACTTTTCTCAGCCCTTCCGGTTGTTTTGGCAAAGGTTGTTTGCATTTCCCCTCCAGTCAAAGGAAACACATCTCTTAAAAAGCAGGTCAATGGGATTGCCAGTGTCTGCCTCTACATGACATAATTCCTAGTTCTTGCCATTTTTGTCAAATCTTTTATGGAAGGGGGAAAAATAACCAAATGAGAGCAGAAAATGCCAAACTGCACAATTCACAATCAATTAAAATGTTCCATGTCACCTTAAACATTGTGGGGGAAATTCAAAAGAACAAAAACAGAAGCAGGCAAAAGAATAAGCCATCTAGGGAAGATCCTTATTATCAGCTGATGATTGGAACCAAACAACACAATATGGAATAAAGATTTTTTATAGCACTTCTCCAGGTAGGAAAGTTACTCCAAACTCTTATCCATATCTTGCCTCTTATCTCTTTGGCCTCCAGCAACTCCAAACAGCAGCAGACTCCCCACCCCATCAGCCACAATCCTATCCTCAACCCCGACATATTAGTCACTCAGATTCCTTTGGAAATTTATTAACAATGACATTTGGAAAGCACAAAGCCATTTCTACTCAATTAAATAAACACACTATGTTAACCTTCAGTACAAGAAGTGGCCATTCATTTTTATCGGTGGCTGTAAACAGACTCTGAGCTTCACAAAGCCAAGATCAATAGAGCGTTGGCAAACAATAATAATCTCATGCACACTCTATTGACAGCTGCTCAGAAAATACAGTTTGATTCTGCTGGGCCTGATGATTGGGCCCTTGGCCAGCCTCTTGCCTTTCTCTGAGCGATGTCAAAATGTCAAGAAAAGGCTTTTATGGAAGTGAATTCTATTGCAGCTTCCTGAGGAACCCAATGGGCCAAGCTCTGCTATCCGGCCATGCAGGCCAATGGAAGGGACGCCAAAGCTCCAGTGAGAGGGCTGCCAGACACGTGACGGTGGAGCCATATGGCCGTGCAGATGTCACGGGGGGGTGTCACCGCTACTGTCAACTGTGTCTACTGCAATCACCGTGCTCATTTTAGTGATGGAATGGGAACAAGGATGCATATATAACAGACGATGGTTATTTCTATCTCTCCTGCCAGGTAGAGATGGGATTCCACGGTGGAAAGAGCTGGTATTCAATACAGACTGCCCCTCCATATCTGCTCTTCATCTAACCTTCCTATGTGAGTCTGTTCTTTTCTATCCTTCCCTCCCTCTCCCCTAACCCTTCACTCACCTTTCTGCCTCATCTTTTTGTTCTTCCTCCACAGAGCACAGAAATTACTGCAAAGCACATGCAGTCTAGGAATGATGAAAGGGCTCTAGAGTTTGAATAGAGAGAGCAGTGGTCCCCAGTCTTTTTGGCACCAGGGACTAGTTTCAGGGAAGACAATTTTTCCATGGATTGGGAGGCATGATTATTTTGAGGTGACTTAAGTACATTTACATTTATTGTGCAGTTTATTTCTATTATTATTACACTGTGGTACATGATGAAAAAAATTATACAGCTCACCACAATGTAGAATCAGTGGGAACCCGAGCTTGTTTTCCTGAGCTCAGGTGGTAATTTGAGCAATGGGGAATGACTGTAAATACAGATGAAGCGTCACTTGCTCACCCACCGCTCACCTCCTGCTCTGTGATCTGATTCCTAATAGGCCATAGACTGGTACCACCCCATGACTGGGGTGTGATGGATCCCTGGTCTACAGACAGCCTTGCCTCTAACTTGCCTAGACTTTCATGTGCCTATGTTAGAGCCTATATATTCTGATCTATAAAATGGATTGAGGCATGATCCGTATGATCTCAAAATCTTCTTTCTGTTTGAAAATTAAACTGGACTGTAGGTACAGAAGACCTGGATTTGTGTCATAGCTCATCTGTTTACTAGTTGGATGGTTTTCTATTTACTTTTCTGATCTCCAGTCTCCTCATTTGTAAAAAGTGAGGGTAATAATCTCAAGTTCATAGAATTATTAAGACAATTAAAAGAGGTAATGTAAAAGGACTAAAGCTCTTTAGAAAGAAGAGTTGATTCTTATGATGAACCGAAGACTGACAGAAAGATATACATGGAAGAGATTATCAACATAAGACACACCCCAGGCAATCACTGCAGGGCTCTGACTCAGAAACTGGAAATTTTCCGAGAACCTAACCTGTCTCCTAATAGCTAAAATATACACAAATAAGAGGTTTGAGGTCACTTGTAAAATAAAATATTACAAACTAGTTTTATTGAATAATTTTCATATACCAGGCATTGAGCCAGCACTTTGTATAATTTAGTTTTCTGAATGCTCTCAGCAACCATAAAAAGTAGGTTAAAAATTTGGTTCTACTTTGCAGAAATCAATCATAGAGGGGTTTTAAAAAATCCCCGAATTCCAGCAACTTGGACTCATACCCAAGTCAATGTGATAAGTGTCTGTGAGCTTAACCATTAAGCTATGCAGCCTCCATCATTTACAGTCTCATATAAGACTTGGGATATTTTAAAAATCATACTGCATTTTCCCATGAAAGCTGTATCCTTATAAATAAACAACAGTTCTTCACTTTCTAGCAATCAGTCATTCAGCTTTTAAAGCTTAATTATTCCCATGATTATATTCATCAAGAAACAAATTTTAAAAAGAAAAATAATCTGAAGCCAGGGACTCTGCTTCTGACAGTTGCCTATATGCCTCTTTGCAAAAACAAATTGCCACCTAAGTAATCACAAAAATAATGGGGGACTTGTATTTTGGAATACCCATTTGTTGACAGAGATGCTGCAAGAATAATCTGGACCATGAATTCAGAGATGTTACCTAAGGCTCTGAGAATGTGATAAGAATGTAGTGACTAAAGTCTTAGCTCAAGAATTAGAGAAACCTAGGTTCAATTCTCAATTTTCCTTTTAATAGTTTTGAACCTTATATAAATTATATAAAATTCTATGAGGGATAAAATAATAGGCCAATATTTCAGAATATTAAAATGAGCTTTAAATACAAATATATGTGGAGTATTAACTTGCTTAGCACAATGTCTGGCACATAATAGATGCTTTGTAAATTCTATCCATTATTTTTATTATCTTTATATATTATTTTTGCCCTGCTTATTTAATTTATATGCAGAGTAGATCATGTGAAATGCTGGACTGGATGAAGCACAAGCTGAAATCAAGATTGTTGGGAGAAATATCAATAACCTCAGATATGCAGAAGACACCACCCTTATGGCAGAAAGCAAAAAGAACTAAAGAGCTTCTTGATGAAAGAGAAAGAGGAGAGTGAAAATTGGCTTAAAACTCTCAACATTCAGAAAACTAATGGCATCTGGCCCCATCACTTCATGGCAAATAGATGGGAAACAGTGGAAACAGTAACAGATTTTATTTTTTTGGGCTCCAAAATTACTGTAGATGGTGACTGCAGCCATAAAATTAAAAGACGCTTGCTCCGTGGAAGAAAAGTTATGACCAACTTAGCATATTAAAAAGTAACAAAAGCCAACAAAAGTCCATCTAGTCAAAGCTGTGGTTTTTCCAGTAGTCATGTATAGATATAAGAGTTGGACTATAAAGAAAGCTGAGCACCGAAGAATTGATGCTTTTGAAATGTAGTGTTGGAAAAGACCCTTGAGAGTCCCTTGGACTGCAAGGAAATCTAACCAGCCAATCCTAATGGAAATCAGTCCTGAATATGTATTGGAAGGACTGATGCTGAAGCTGAAACTCCAATACTTTGGCCACCTGATGCGAAGAACTGACTCACTTGAAAAGACCCTGATGCTGGGAAAGATTGAAGGAGGGAGGATAAGGGGATGGCAGAGGATGAGATGGTTGGATGGCATCACCAACTCAATGGACATGGATTTGAGTCACCAACTCAAAGGACATGGATCTGAGTAATCTCCGGGAGTTGGTGATGGACAGGAACGCATGGACGGGAATGCCTGGCATCCTGCAGTCCACGGGATTACAAAAAGCTGGACAGGACTCATCAACTGAACTGAACTGATGTATTATTTTACTTTTCTTTCTTCTTTCTCTAATCCTTATAGTCTGTTAATATATAGATTAGAAAGAGAATCATAAAGCTGTATCCACTTGAAAGTGTTAGTCACTCAGTCATGTCTGACTGTTTGCGAGCCAGTGGACTATAGACCACTAGGCTCCTCTGTCCATGGAATTCTCCAGGCAAAAATACTGGAGTGGGTGGCTATTCCCTTCTCCATGAGATCTTCCCAACCCAGAGATCAAACTTTGCTCTCCTGCACTGCAAGCAGATTCTTTACCATCTGAGCCACCAGAGAAGCCTTGTATCCACCTACAAGTAGTCTTTAAGCCATGACTTTGAGGTATTAATATATGTTTTAATGAGCATTTTCTTTAGTTTGAATATAAATTAATGTGCATTATTTAGTGATCTTCCATAACCCCATATGATCATCTCTGTATGTATGGGAGTGTGTTTCAAATATTAATAAGTATAAATATTAAGAGTTATTCTGTTTCTTTGAACATGTGGATAATTCCAATTGAGTTTTTTAATAACATAACTTTCACTCTAATGAATTCATCTTCCTTGTACAGATATAGCAATTTTGAGAGGAGTCCAATTGTGACTCAGTAGAATGAACCATTAAAACAAATTGTTACCTATAGCCTTCCCTTCAGAAGTCAAGCAATGAACAGGTTTTTTTTTGGATTAAGCTTTAGTTAGTTTCATTCCAACTTTAATTACATTGAAAGAAGATGTTTCAGAGCCAGCAGGAAGACAACTTGTTTGTGTCTTCTCTGAGCAAGTATTCCGTCCACCCAGAGTATTGGTCTGTTTACACCATGTTTACCACACACTAACCACCTCCTATGAATGCAATTTATTGTGAGATGCAATCTACCAGAAAAGCAGTTGTGCTCAACAGGCATGATCATAAGGCAAGGAAAACAGGTGTTCCTACCTTGTTATTCACTACACAAGGATTTGAGACGGAAAAGTGGATAGAGTTTCTAATGCAATCCCCCTTTAAGATTCACACTTAGTAACTTGACCATTCTAAGAATGGCCCTAGGCATTACTAATCTTCTCATTATTTGAAATTTTCCTTTTTGGGGATGCAGTCTCATTAAGGGATTGTTAATTAGCCCCAAGTATCATGATGGCAAAGCAGCGCTCACAGGTATTCCCAACAGATTGGGATAAAGATGATGAGTGCGATGGGAAACAAAAAACGGGGCACACGATGGGCTTTCCAGATGGCTCAGTTGTAAAGATTAGACCTGCTGATGCAGCAGATGCAGGAGACGCAGGTTTGAACCCTGGGTCAGAAAGATCTGCTGGGGAAGGAAATGGCAACCCACTCCAGTATCTTTCCTGGAAAATCTCATGGACAGAGGAGCCTGGTGGGCTACAGTTCACAGGGTCACAGAGAGTCAGACGCGACTGAGCACAACAAGCACACAAGAATCAGAGAAGAACCAGATGTCAAAAAGGAAAAAAAAAGAGACTATTTTTACTTCTATGGCAAATTGCTTATACACGATTTCACCAACAAGTCCCATCTCCCAGCCTAAGATAGGCTGTTTGCTGCACACCATAGCAGAGCATTACATTGGATGAAGGGCATCTTATCCCCGGTTATGACCAAGAAGCCACACCACAAGCCTTCAAGGAAGCCAAGATAACTTTAGCATTCTTTAAAGAGTTAGAATTAACTGACAGAAGGAACTCATGTGAAGGTCCTTTTCCATGCCATCCTGTTTGCAAAAGGAAAGCTAAAACACTTTTTAAGAATTAGAATATGTAACTGAAATATTGTAACTTTGTCTTAGTCCTTTTGGGGCTTCCACAACGAAAAAATATCATACTTGGGACTTCCCTGGTATTCCAGGGGTTAAGAGTCCACCTGCCAAGGCAGGGAACATGGATTTGATTCCTCATCCAGGAAGGTCCCACATGCCGTGGAGCAACTAACCCTGGGTGTGCCACACCTACTGAACAACTACCGTTGCTCTAGAGCCTGCCTCTGCAATGAGAGAAGCCACCACAACGAGAAGCTTAGTCATCACGATGCAGAGCAGCCCACTCTGTGCAGCTAGAGAAAGCCCACGTGCAGCAACAAAGACCCAGCACAGCCATCAATCAATTAATTAGCTAATTTTTAAAAATACCATATACTAGGTGGCTTAAGCAACAAACTTATCTTTCACAGATCTGAAGGAAAGTCCAAGATCAAGGCACCAATGGGTTTAGTGTCCATAAGAGCTGGTTTCCTGGGTCATAGATGGCCATCTTCTAGCTGTGTCCTGACATGGCAGAAGGTGGGAAGGAGCTCTCGAGAGCCTCTTTTATAAGGGCACTAATCCCACTCATGAGGGCTCCACCCTCATGATCTAATGACCTCTCAAAAGCTCCAATATCTAATGCTATCACCTTAAGGGTTCGATTTCAACATATGAGTTTTGAGCGGACACAAACATTCAGTCTGTAAAACAGTTTACACTCAATCTAGAAAGTCATCCCTCTGGCTTTCTTACTCAGGTTTGGATAACTTTCTCTAATTTTAAAGTTTAATCTTTTGAATCAAAATCTCCTCTGAGAATTTGTTAATCTATTCCCACCATAAACGAGATCCTTATTTGGTTCTAAAGCACTGATGTGAATGAGGAATCTCCCTCAATCCCCTTTAAATTATCTTTAGCCTTCTAACTCTTAAAAGGAGTTTTTTTTGAAAAGACAGATGAAATGAAAAGCAGGTCAAGATAGTGACCATAAAAATGCTATCACTAATCAAATTAAGAGAAGCAGATGGAATGGTTTTATTTATTTAATTTTTGCCACACCATGCGGTATATAGAATCTTAGTTCCCCGACCAGGGATGGAACCTGTGACCCCTGCAGTGGAAGCTCAGATTCTTAACCACTGGGCTGCCAGGAAAGTCCTTGGATTGTCTCTATTAAAACATCATGAAAACTGCAAACTTTCTGCATATATAACTGTAACAACAATAGCAAGATCAACACAGAGAGGCATATAAGGTCTACATGGTAAAGTCTGATGACAAAGCAGTAATATCCAGGAAACTTATTGCTAATGCAGAGCTGTTCTAGAAACTCAGCTGAATATAATGACTATCCTTCTCATTCATTCAAGCCATCTAAACTCACACAGAGGATAAACTCTATTTTAAAACAATAGACCCAAAGATAACATTTTTCTCTTTAATGCTTTGGAAGATTTAGAGAAATTAAAGGTGAGAGGGGCCATTTAAGCCTTGTATGCCATACTGTACCTGCCTCATCCTCATAACATGAAAGTACTATAAGCACAACATAGCCTCAGGAGGTTTTGTTAGGCAATTTTAAAATCTAATATGAAAAGCTAACAGATGTCTCCTAATATGGAGGTAGGCCTGCCTTTTATAGCCACAGAAATAGAACTAGATCCTAGAGGCTGCTGCTTACTTCAGCTCCTTCGACCTTAGGAATCACTAGTGCCCCATATTCTCAGAATCAATTTGGGTCCTGTGCACGCTGCCAGGGCTGTTTGCCATCTGGCATCTTCATGGTGGAAATAAGCATAATTATAAAAATCCAAGAAATATGAAACTTTTAAGCCTAAGTGAAACACAGATAGTTTGCTCAACCCCCCACACTTTATAGATGTGAAAGCTGAGGTCCAGAGTAGAAAGTTTGCCATCAATTACATGCATAGCAGAACTCCAAATCTGTAGACCAAAGATCTTCCCACTGCAGTACATTAAAAGCATTTAATGCAGTAAGACCAAAAAGGTGAGCTGGTCTGAGATGAATTGAGGCATATGCTTTTAGCACCTGAACTGAGAGTGAAATTACTCGGTTCATACTAAAATCATTTAAAAATATCATGTGTGCCTCCTTTCCAAAACAGTCTAATTTATGATTTCCCTAAAGACTTGAAAAATCTCACTGCATATGAAAGTGTAAGAAAAGCCTAAAGCCTACAAGAGTTAAGTGCATGGAGACCTCAGTGATTGGTTTTTATTTTCTTCTGTGTAGATGTTCTGATCCCAGCACAGAGTAGGTGCTCAGTTAATATTTGCTCAATGAACTAATATTTCCTTTCGCTTCTACAGAGTCTCACTAGTTTCTCTCTCTCTCTCTCTCTCTTTTTTTTTTTGCTGATTCTAGTCAACTACCAATGCCTAATTCAAATCTATTCTGTTTTGCCTAGAAAAAGACAATGAGATGTTCATTCTTTTATTAACAAGTGTAAGTAGAAGTAAATAAGTTCTCAATGGATATCTTGAGCTTTTTGTGTTGAGATAAACCCATGACAATCTGTGCTTACATTTTGTATCATCTTTTGCCACTAACTTTTTCTTTTAATGCGTTTTTATTGGAGTATAGTTGCTTTGTGATGCTGTGTTAATTTTCAATGTACAGCAAAATGGATTATCCATACATACACATATCCCCTCTCCCTTTTGGCTTTGCTTTCCATTCAGGTCACCATGGTGCATTAGGCAGAGTTCCCTGTGCTGTACACCTGGGAGATTGGGATCAACCCATATACACTACTGATACTGTGTATGAAACATAATTAATAAGAACATACTGTATAGCTCCTGTGTCTTTTTTGCTTGCATTTCGGTCTTGTGAAATACAGACACCTAATGAGGCCTGCAGAGGCCACAGAGTCAAATCTTGCACCCAGTGTGGCAATGCCCTTTCCAGTCTTCAAGGGACGTGCAATCACTTGGCCCTTCTCCGTGTGTTTTTCTTCCTAGAGCAGTGAAGAGAATGAATTCAAGGGTTGGGCAGCCTGGGCCCTAAGCTCAGCTCTGCCATATCTAAATTACATTTTCTTGGAAATTTATTGAAATTCTCTGCTTCAGCTTCTTCATCTGTAAAATGGGAAGGATAATGATTCTACCTACTCACATGGATATTATGAGGTTAAAAAAAGAGCATAGAATCCTTAAAACAGTAACTGGAACACCTTAAGAGCTATTTTAGTCTCAATTACTCCTATTACGACAACTGCTTTCCCTAATAATAGAGAGCTTGCTCCTTCCTCAAGAAGTTTATTCTAATGATTAAGACACTCCCAAATGGGAACTCATTTCTGTTATGGAGACCAAACAGAGCTTTCCATAACTCCTATCTGTTGGTCCTGGTGCTGCCTTTTAGTATTTGGTTGATTAACAAGAGCCTCTTTTCTACCTAACATTATTCAAATGGTTGATGACAACCATCATAGCCCTACTTAAGCTTTTCTTTTACAGGCAGAGTATTTCTCCAACTTTCTTTAATTCCTTTTTTTCTTTCTTTCTCTCTCTTTTTATTTTTTAACTGCCACCATTCTCCCCGTTCTTTCCTGTGAATAATAACAGCTCCCAGTTACGAGCCAGGCACTGTACTAAACCGTTTACTTGCATGATGCAATTTAATCCTTAGCTCACACCAAGTGGAAGGCCTCCATACCCATTTATCACTGAGGTCACAGATGCCTTCAATAACTCCCAGTGGTAGAGCCGGGATTTGATACCCAGCATAGTGTGCCAACATGGACATGCCTAATTTGTCAACATTCTCTTAAAATGTGGCATTAGAAGGCACACAGGACATAGGCAACTTTAAAAGAATTCTTCTAGGATTTTACATTGTTAACACATAGTCATCTATTTGAATGAGGTCTCTTTCACTCAGAATTAAGGCAATGACATTTGTAAATTCTAAGGTCAGGATTTTATATAATCCTTCTATAATTTATACATTTCATTTTAATATCATTCTCCCTTCTTGTTGAGATTCTTTTGAATCTTAAGTCTGTTATTGACCAAATGAACTATTGTACCAGCTCTTTACCCTGACCATGTATCTTCAAGAGAATTATAAATGGAGAGGGGCAAAGACCCAAGACACACAACTAAAGACTCTTTTCCAAGATATTAATAAAGATTTCAGACTGTCTCGTACTGTACTGGTACTTCAAATATATTCATTTAATCCTCACAAATTAATCCTGTGCATTCTTTTTTACGATTTTTTAAAATTTTTATTTTTTGGTCACACCATGTAGCATGCGGAATCTTAGTTTCCAAACCAAGAATTGACCCCATGTGCCCTGCAGTGGAAGTTCTGAGTCTTAACAGCTGGACCAGCAGGGAAATCCCAACCCTGTGTATTCTTATATCTACTTTACAGATAACACAGTAGCCCAGAAAGCTACATACCTTACCCACAGAATGGTTAGACTAGAATTTTAATCTGAGTGTATTCATCTTCAAATCTTTCCACAATGCCATGCTATCCCACAGTATACAAAGGCAAAGAAATCAGATTTCTACAGTGCCCACCCTACTGGTGACAGTCTGTTGAAACACTTTACACTTCCCCCTTCTTCTTATCCACCGTTCATACCTGTGGACTGAGAGGCCTACCTGCCCTGAGGCAGTGTGAGGTAGGCCAGGTGTGAATCCCCAGCAAGGGGTCTCACAGTGGCAGACCCTGGGTCACTTGACCTCAGTTTGATGTCACATGCTACTTACCCTCTTAACTTTGCAGGTCAAGAAGCAGCAGTTAGAAGTGGACATGGAACAACACACTAGCTCCAAACTGGGAAAGGAGTATGTTAAGGCTGTATATTGTCACCCTGCTTATTTAACTTATATGCAGGGTACATCACGAGAAACGCTGGGCTGGATGAAGTACAAGCTAGAATCAAGATTGCTGGGAGAATTATCAATAACTTCAGATATGCAGATGACACCATCCTTATGGCCGGAAAACAAAGAAGAACTAAAGAGCCTCTTGATGAAAGTGAAAGAGGAGAGTGAAAAAGTTGGCTTAAAACTCAACATTCAAAAAACTAAGACCCAAAAAACTAAGGCATCTGGTCCCATCACATCATGGCAAATAGATGGGGAAACCATGACAGACTTTATTTTCCTGGGCTCCAAAATCACTGCAGATGGTGACTGCAGCCATGAAATTTAATAGATACTTGCTCCTTGGAAGAAAAGTTATCATCAACCTAGACAGCATATTAAAAAGCAGAGACATTACTTTGCTGACAAAGGTCCGTCTAGTCACAGCTATCATTTTTCCAGTAGTCATATATGGATGTGAGAGTTGGACTATAAAGAAAGCTGAGCACCGAAGAATTGATGCTCTTGAACTGTGGTGTTGGAGAAGACTCTTGAGAGTCCCTTGGACTGCAAGGAAATCCAACCAGCCAATTGTAAAGGAAATCAGTCCTGAATATTCATTGGAAGGACTGATGCTGAAGCTGAAACTCAAACACTTTGACCACTTGATGCGAAGAACTGACTCATTGGAAAAGACCCTGATGCTGGGAAAGATTGAAGGTGGGAGGAGAAGGGGATGACAGAGGATGAGATGGTTGGATGGCATCACCGACTCGATGGACATGAGTTTGAGCAGGCTCTGGGAGTTGGTGATGGAAGGGAGACCTGGTGTTTTGCAGTCCATGGAGCTGCAGAGTCGGACATGACTAAGTGACTGAACTGAACTTTGGACTCTGCATTTACAAGGACTTGAAGTTCAATCTTGAGCGTGGTTGGCCATTATATTTCTGCTCTCACTATGGTACTTGGGTCATGGCTGTCTTAAGAACGCAGGCTTCTGATTGCATTTTCAGAAGAGCTGGTTTCTGTTAGCTCATTCTCATTGACCTCTGTGCTCAAGGGCAGGTTTTGGTGCAGAAACTTCGCCAACTAAATCATCTGGAGATAAATCTCAGTTGACGTGACGTTTTATCAGACTAATGTCCGCATCAATTCCAGCTCTATTCTCTTATCTAAGGAGTACTTCCTTTGGTGAGTGTGGATGGTAATTTATTGCTCATAGTTTTAGCCCCTCAAATTACTTAACCCTTTACAAGAATAAAACCACCTCTGATGGTTGTTCAGCAGCTGCCTCGTACAGCAAGTCAACACGTACAGGTCAAACTGTTTCTTCTATTGCATATCTAAATCTAAAATTACAAAGAACACTCAAGGAATGTGAAAGGTAATTGTAGACCTATAATTAGCTGGAAATGCTGAGGTCAGCACTTCTATACTGCAAGACGGTGCTAGACAGTTTAACAACTATAACAGCCAGTACGTTGGTTGTACATCCCAGGATATTCTTGCATTGCATGCATACATCAGAGATGTACAAATATAAACTAAATGAAGGTTTTTAGGGTTTCTGTTATGTCTTGGTTTAGCTCATGGTTTACTTCTTTTTATTAGTAAAACTGTTAAAAACATGTTTTGTTTAGATTCTTCTTCTTTCCCTCCCCTACTTCTTCCTTTCCTTCATTTACCCTCTCAAATGGCAACCCACTTCAGTATTCTTGCCTGGAAAATCCCATGGTTAGGGAAGCCTGGTGGACTATAGTCCATGGGGTCACAAAGAGTCAGACATGACTGAGCAACTAAAACACACACCTCTATTAGACATCCTGAATCTACTTGTATTAGTACAATCTCTACGCGGACAGAAACTAGAAATAAGCGCACACACAAAAATGGGGTTGCCAATCAAAAAATCCTACATATCTCTTCAGAGAACCCAAAGCCTACATTTTCAAGTTTTGGGATTCAATTTTTTAATCCCTACTGCATGAAACAAGGAAGATGTGATGGCAAAATAAGATACTGTACTTCTCTGTTTTGAGATATCTTTTTTACCTTCATTCAAGTTATGCAGGCTTCATTAATGAAAATTAAGAGTAAAAGGACAATTAACGAAAGCAATAATATCTTAGCAGTGTCCAGGACTGCCTCTGGAATCATTCAGAAATACAGATACTCGAATTTTACTTCAGATTTTATTTTCAGTCTTAAGGACCATGCCTACTTAACTTCTAAGTTTCACAATGGTTCGATATGCCCCCCTCTTTTACCCAACTAATCATATCAAGCTAATGGACTAAGAAATGTAGAAATTTCTTAGAACAGTGCTCTCAGATGTTAGCACGTGCACGGATCCACAGATCTGTTAAATGCAGATTCTGAGTCATTATGTCTGGGATCAGCCCTCTGGTTCTCTCTTTCTAACACACTCCCAGGTGTCCCATGAACCACATTTTGAGTGGCCACACCTCAGGAGATAGGGTGGTGGCCACTTCAGAGTAGATAGAAAATGGACAAACCAGGTAAAACATAAGCCCACGGTTGGTGGTGTTTACATGAATGTATACATGTGACAACATGTCAAAGGATGATATACATAGGTGCACGCACACATGAGTAAAATAAGAAAATAATCTCAAAGTCTTTTTTCACTGACAGATGTGTTACAGTTTCTTTATTGAGGGAGAAAGGGAAGTTGGACTTTTATACAAATATTCAGAATTTAAAGTTATAAAATGAATCTCACATTTGGGGCTACAAGACCTAAGATCTAAAAGAAAACAGGAAAAAGACATGCAGGTAAACTGAAAAGCAGGGCATTTCTTTTGAAACACAGTCAAACTTTAGTAGGAAATTTTTAGAAAAGGAAGTGGGTTCCTGTCGGAAAATATTAAGGTGAAGAACATTAAGAGCCCAGATGGCATAATGCTGTGATGATGAAGTCATCAAGCCATAGGAGCTGACCTGCTCTAACCTCTACTACCCCGCCTAACATATGGTCTTATTCTGCATTTCTTACTCAAACTTCAATCCTTTAACCTCCAAGGAGAGCACGGCCAAGAAAAGAAACAAGCAGGACTCTTGCCGCCCACAGCATGGGGAGCAGAAAATCTGTATTTTCTACCAAAGGCTATTTCAAATGTGTTACCTTCCTGCCGGAAATAAACTTTTGGTATGTTACACATATGTCAGTTCAGCGTGCACACTCTACCCTAAAGAACAGGGAGGTGACAATCAATTTTTTTAGAAGTCCAAATTCTAATATCTTAGGCTTTACAGTCTATGAGGTATCTCTACTCAGCTCTGGCACTGCAGTGTGATATAGGCCATAGTCTGTAAAGAAATCTGCATGGTTTTATCAAAACAACTTTATAAAATGGTGAGTTTTATAAAACTTTTTTTATAAGAACAGAGAGTCAACCCTTATTCAAGGTGTCTCACATAGCTTTCTTGAGGAAGCACACTTAGATTATGTATTTCATGCGTTGGTCTGGAAAATCTAAATGGCATCCCTAAAACATAGATAATGGTGGAGACAGAAGTGGGAGAGGCCTTCTAGCAGAAGGGATAAAAACAGGTCTTGAGAATGGCATCTCACTATCATCTGCACTTTCTTCCTTAAATATTTTGTGGGTGTTGAAAAGACAGAGGGAGAAAGGGTAAGTGGCAATAGTAGGTGCTGTTAGGGGATAGGGTGCCTCTACTCGAGAACCGCAGGGCTGTTGGGTCAGCTTGCCTATTGTGTGGTAAACCCTACTCTCATGATGTGAGGCCAAGACCAGAATCCCCAATACTGGCATTATCAACCCTATGCATTCCAAAAGGGTCATTGAGTTTATCTGTACAACCTATTTCTTTACTGATAAGATCTGGAAAAAAGGAAACTTGTAAGTAGATTCCCTGAAGCCAACTAGACCAGATCTGTGGTACCTCTTCTACAGATGTATCTCTATCCTTGGGGAAAGAGGAATAGGCTATAAGATAGCAGCAAGCTTGTGCAGTAGAATATTACCTGAATTTGGATCTTGTTTGGGGGCCTCTGAGTCCAGACATCTCAGGGTCTCATTGTAACTGCTGCTGCTGCTAAGTCGCTTCATAGTGTCCAACTCTGTGTGATCCCATAGATGGCAGCCCACAGGCTCCTCTGTCCCTGGGATTCTCCAGGCAAGAATACTGGAGTGGGTTGCTATTTCCTTCTCCAATGCATGCATGCATGCTAAGTCTCTTCAGTTGTGTCCGACTCTGTGCGACCCCATAGGGGGGTCAGCCCACCAGGCTCCTCTGTCCACGGGATTCTCTCCTACCATATATATTATAGCATCATTAACTATGCCAGGCAGCAGACAATCTAAAACTGTGATGGCATCAACTATGAGAAAAGTCATGTCATCCCACATCTGATAAAGAACATAACCAGAGTCTGAATGGGAGGGAGGAGGAGCACTTCTAAGACCAGGTGATTTCCTTCTGCAGCCTCCAATCATAGGAGGCATCCATCATCCAACAGGGAAAATCACTTCCCAGATTTCCAGGGATGTGACTTCCAGTGATTCCTAAGCAGTTACAAAGATTTTATCACGTGGTTTTTTTCATTGTTCAGTCGTTCAGCTATGTCCAACTCTTTGCGACCCTATGGACTACAGCATGCCAGGCTTCCCTGTCCTTCACCATCTTCTGGAGCTTGCTCAGACTCATGTCCATTGAATCAGTGATGCGCTTTATCATATGGAGAACAAGCCAAAGAGAGACTAGTGGAAAGTAGCCATGGTGGAAGTGGTATGATAAATAAATCTACCCAATAGCTCACTCACATACACACACACACACACACACACACACACACACACACACACACATTATAATGACTACTTTGCCAAATAGGAAGAACTGAAGCATTATGGTCAAGGGCAGTCAAGTGAATTTGATAACTTACAAAATGACCAGATTACTTAAAAAATCTCCTAACACTTGATTTACGTGGCCCTACCACTGCTTAAAGACACACCTTCAACCAGAGTTCTTTTGGTTTGAATAGTCAGCTTGCTGTGCATTCTGTTTGTACAAACCTCCTCTTACTTTAGGCTTCCCTGGTAGCTCAGATGGTAAAGCGTCTGTCGACAATTTGGGAGACCTGGGTTCAATCCCTGGGTTGGGAAGATCTCCTGGAGAAGGAAACGGCAACCCACTCCAGTATTCATGCCTGGAAAATCCCATGGTCCAAGGAGCCTGGTAGGCTACAGTCCATGGAGTCGCAAAGAGTTGGACACGACTGAGGGACTTCACTTTTACTTTCTTTCCTCTTACTTTAATTAATGGCAATGGCCTTTGCAGAAGAAACAAGGTTCTAGTTTTTCTATTCACTTTCACTCTCAAAAATCACATTTTCCTTTATATCTCAGAACCTTCTTCTGATGCCTATGGCAGACAAGCTTCTTTGACCATGGTACTCTACACTTCCAAGCACAGACATGGCTTCAAATATTTCACAGTTTGGCAAAGGGTCCCCACAAATCCTGAAGTATTGGTGAGCAAAACCTGCTTATTACCTAAGATCTAGTATCTCCCTTTCAAGCCCTTTATCTTCTGGTGAAGAAATTTTTAGGAACATATAAAAGTGATGATTTTTTTAAGGCCAAGCAGCTAGAAAGCATCAGACCTCCAACTAGACACGTGGTGCCCTGATTTTCAATCCAGCACTCTTTATATTTCACTCTTTTTCTGCTTCTGTGAAAACCAGGCTCCTCCAGGGCTTACAGATTAATCATTTCACCACAAAGAAAATCTCCATATTATCAGGCTTCACCTTATAATGGCAGCAGAATGTTGATGCCACAGACAAAATGAATCACATGCTCTCTGACATCATCATGGCACCTGGTTCATTCATCTCATATACTCTTCACAGCACATGCAAAACAACCAGTTTATCTGTTGCCCCTAAACAGACCAGGAACTCCCTAAGGCCTGGACTGTGTCTTACTCACACTTTTATCTCCAGCATCTAGTACAGGGTTTGGAGCACATTTGGTACTGCCCAAACTCCAGCACTTTGGCCAACTCATGCGAAGAGTTGACTCATTGGAAAAGGCTCTGATGCTGGGAGGGATTGGGGGCAGGAGGAGAAGGGGATGAAAAAGGATGAGATGGCTGGATGGCATCACCAACTCGATGGACATGAGTTTAGGTAAACTCCAGGAGTTGGTGATGGACAGGGAGGCCTGGCATGCTGCGATTCATGGGGTTGCAAAGAGTCATACATGAGTGAGTGACTGAACTCAACTGAACTGAACAATTACTAATTTGCTGAGTGGATTCGTGGACAGTAGAACAAACTAGAAAAGAGCACTAGACTTAGAACCAACTGCCCGGATTCTAATTCTTCCTCTACTATCTACTAGTTAATTGACTTGGGGTGACTAAGTGAATGAGAGAATAAGTGAATGAGTACATGAACAACCACTTGAATAGCATGTCTATCCTAATGGATCAATCCGTTTGTGAATCAAGTACTTTGATTCTTAGCTGAGATATAAGGACCATTTACCCTCCACTTTACGGATGACAAAGGTGAAGATCAGAGAGGTTGGGAACTTGGTCCAGGGTTCTGTGTTGTGCTGTGTTCTGTGTTGTGTCCAACACAGCAAGTAATTCTAGAATCCAAACTAGAAGTCTACGCTTTTAGGTATTATCTGATACTCTCCCTCTGAATGTTTCTTACCATTCCTAGAAGAGACCAAGCTTTAAGATTTCTAGTAGCTCTGGGGAAAAAAAAAAAAACAAAAACAGAACAATTGGGATGGTTTATTGACTAATCAACTGACTACATTTTAAACAAACATACTAAAGAAGCCCCTACATAATGATGCATAAATGAAACATGATGGTACATACATGATACATAAAAGATTGAGTTCTTCATGTAATTTGGGAAACTTTGATGCCAGGAAGAACAACACATTAATGTTAAAAAGAAAGCAACATTAGGAGGCTAGAGGGTCCAATTAATGAGAAGATAAAATAAGTGAACATGTGTGGTTGATTTAGGCCAAGTGTGTATGTGTGTGTGTGTTTATGTGTAGTTCAAACAAGCATTATATTTCATGCTAATAAGGAATAATTATGAAAATTATGTTGGACATTCAATATTGAAAGTACCCTTTCCTTAACCATTTTCATTGTCGCAACAGAATAAAGAGTCAATGAGAGCAGAAAAGGTAAACAAAACTCAGAGAAATCTAAAGAGAGCATGAAAATGGCCATTTTGTAGGATTAAAATCCATGACTCATATACAGGTAATCTATCCCTCTTCACCTAAAGACAGAATAAAAGCTGAGACATTATTTGTCAACAAAGGTCCATCTAGTCAAGGCTATGGTTTTTCCAGTAGTCATGTATGGATGTGAGGGTTGGACTGTGAAGAAGGCTGAGTGCCAAAGAATTGATGCTTTTGAACTGTGGTGTTGGAGAAGACTCTTGAGAGTCCCTTGTCCCAAGGACATCCAACCAGTTCATCCTAAAGGAGATTAGTCCTGGGTGTTCATTGGAAGGACTGATGTTGAAGTTGAAACTCCAATACTTTGTCCACCTGACAGGAGGGACTGACTCATTGGAAAAGACTGTGATGCTGGGAAAGATTGAAGGCAGGAAGAGAAGGGGATGACAGAGGATGAGGTGGTTGGATGGCATCACTGACTGGATGGACATGAGTTTGAGTAAGCTCCGGGAGTTGGGGATGGACAGGGAAGCCTGGCATACTGAAGTCCATGGGGTGGCAAAGAGTCGGACATGACTGAATGACTGGACTGAACTGAAATAATAACTAGATGAATTCTAGCTCTAGAAAAATGGTGTTGGAACATTTCTGATGAGTCAGTTTACAATTATACACTCCTGGATTGATGGCATAGACATTTGTAAACATTATATAATTCAAAAAATATTTCTAGTTGTTTCTGGCATGCATTGGTGGGTATATTTTTGTAGTTGATTTATTTTCTTGATTATGTTCTATTTTGGATATTGTTAAAATAACTCTTTAAAAAAATGGGGAAAGGCAGAAGCGTTATGGTTACAACTAGTTTTAAAAAAAGGATAGAAAATGTCCATGATTAACACAAGACCCTTCTGACTTCAAAATGTTAAAAGCCAGCAAAGCAGCAAAAGGGCCATAATACCAAATATGGAGTTGAAGCTGGAGAACTAACTCATTATAAAAGTCTGGGGAATGGACAACAGGGTTGGGATGGATACCTTCCATTTCACTGCATTAATGCTGTCATACAAGTCTTTACACAGTTTAGAGTTTGCATTTTTACTTCAAATTTACTCCAGGCAAATAGAGAGGAGCTTTTGAAGATGTGTGTGTGTGGGTGTGTGTGTATATATATATATATATATATATATATATAGTGTGTTGCCCTGAGCTCTTCCTGATATGTTAATTGGAAAATGTGTTACCTTCACTTAGCAAGTATTTACATATTAATTAACTTTGAGAAGACTGCAAACAGTTTACTCAGTTGAAGGTGTTAACAATCTATACTCCTACTCGGATTCGTAAGAAAAGGGGGCACCTGTGTACACATGATATTATCTAATTAGCTGGCTGGAAAGGTGTACAGAATTTGCAATCCAGACACGGATTTCTGGCAACTCAGTGGGAGTTAGGGGTGTTTCTTAATAAAAGGGCAAACTGGTGGATTTATTTTAATTTAATAATGTCATGGGGTTTCCCAAGTGGTGCAGTGGTGAAGAATCCACCTGCCAGTGCAGAAGATGCAAGAGAATGCAGGTTCGATCCCTGGGTCAGAAAGGTCCCTTGGAGAAGGACATGGCAGCTCACTCGAGTGTTCTTATCTGGAAAATCCCCGGGGCAGAGGAGCCTGGCGGGCTACAGTCCATGGGGCTGCAAAGAGTCAGACACAACTGAGCACACACATTCTTAATTATACAACGACGTCATGAGGCACAGACACATATAAGAGCAAAGGAAGTTTTCATCAAGAGTGTAGCTGATGGAAAGACAAGAAGTCCTAGGAAGAGAACAAATGATGAAAAGGGGAGTGGGGGATGAGCAGATATCAAGATGACAGACATGCTCTTGAGAGGAAAGAAAGGCTAGGGAGATGGAGGAGGATGTCAGAGAAAGGAGGGATGGGATAAGAAGGAAAATGGGTTTCTACGTCTGTGTTCAGAGTGACTTTAAGGCCAACATGTTCTCCTGTCTTTGATGAACCTACTAGTCTAAATTAATTTTAAGAGTATGTAACTGAATGACTGCAGGTGATTTCGGTTAAGTTCGAATAAAGAATACGGGATAATAACTCAAAATATTATATGTCACTTCCTGTTTTCAAATGTGTTCATTTGGCTATAAACTCACGGGGCAACAAAAATATTAAATAAATCACAAGAAGTTAGGAAATAGGCAAACTGTGTACACATGATTAACACAAGACCCTTCTGACTTCAAAATGTTAAAAGCCAGCAAAGCAGCAAAAGGGCCATAATACCAAATGTGGAGTTGAAGCTGGAGAACTAACTCATTATAAAGGTCTGGGGAATGGACAACGGGGTTGGAATGGATACATTCCAGTTCACTAACCAGAATGATGTCATCCTTCAAGTTATGTAAGAATTCAGCTGGCTTTGTTGCATCCTAGAAAACTTAGGTTGGACTCTGAAGCATCCAGTGTGACTGAATAAGGGTCATTGTTGTAAAATCAGATGAGTGTGGCAGTGAGCAACCAGAGAGAAGTTAGCACTGCTCCTCTGAACATGTTAGACTGCATCACGTCCACAGAGTAGCAGCGCTCAGCGCAGCTCAGCAAGCGTTCTGTAGGCACTCCCTGGGTGCCAGGCACATATTCCTTACTAGACCCACAATACTAGAGTCCCAGACCCAGGAGTGTCCACACAGGGTCTCTGGAAAGACGCTGAGAAAGAGATGATACATTCTTACATGATGCCTCATACATTCTTGATGACCTAAAGAGGCCTGGCTTAATTACAGCTCACCAGTGGCAAATCTTGAATTCTATTTCTAGTCCATGTAAAAGAAGATAAGAACTCTCTGAATATGATTTCCTACATTCTTACATGATACTTCATACATTCTTGATGACCTAAAGAGGCCTGGCTTAATTTCAGCTCACCAGTGGCAAATCTTGAATTCTATTTCTAGTCCATGTAAAAGAAGATAAGAACTCTCTGAATATGATTTCCTTCCAACGTATGTCAGGAACATGGATAAAAGTGTGTATGCCTACAATAATAATAATAACAGTGACGAATACTGACATTCTACATACTGGTGGCTCAGACAGTCAAGAATCTGCCTGCAATGCGGGAGGTCCCTGGGTTGGGAAGGGCATGGCAACCCACTTCAGGGTTCTTGCCTAGAGAATTCCACGGACAGAAGAGCCTGGTGAGCTGCAGTCCATGGGGTTGCAAAGCGTCGGACACAACTGAGCAACTAACACACACACACAGAGACGCTGGAGCAGGCCACTGCTCCCGGGGAGGCACGCATTTCCAGTTTCTAGGCGCTCTCTGGGGCACAGAGAAATTGAACAACTTGCCCAAGGCATGGCTAGAAAGTGACAGCACTGGGATTTGAACTCCCAGTTAGTTCTGCGCTTTTATTATTAGTTTTAAAGACATCACTCATCGCTGCTTCCACCATTATTGTGTCTTTACTGCAAGCCAATGAAAAATGTATAAGGATAGAGAAAGCAGAACAAGGGGTTATTGTTTTTAAAGGAGGGGGTAGAGAGAGTAAATCATACGTAATACTCACATAATATCTACTAATACCTAATACTGACATTTTTTAAGTGTCCTGAAAGGTTAAGAAACCAGACACAAACCTGAAAGCAAAGAAATGTGAAGAGTGGGAGATCGAAAGTCAAACAGTCAAATGTGAAAGTAAAAAAAAAAAAAAATAATAATAATAATGAAAGTTCTCTTTTGAGATTGAAGTATCTCCCTACAAATTTGCTCAGTACCTCCTGTGAGGAAACAATGGATTTCAGGCAGAAATTATGAAATCCCAGGGTGGGTCATTATTAGAATAGAGACAGCTGTGATATAGCATCCTCGATCGTCTACATTCAAGGCTCAAACTCAGGGGGAATATAAAGGCCCCTTTGTTAAAATAAAACAATCATTTCTACCTTCATTAAAGAAAATATCATGGCATTAATCTATGGCAAAGTCCCATATGCTATAGCCATACCAGTGAATCTTGCTTTGGGGAGCTGTTATCAATAGCAAATACTTATAAATAAAGCGTAAATAATGCTTTAATAACATATGGCTTCACTGCATATGTTTACTTTGCTACCAAAATCCTTGCACTACCTCATCAAAAATGCTAAGAATCCTCTATAATAATTCCTTCCTAAACAACAACTTTAGGATGAATAAGTGAATAACATGAAAATGCACAGATATGAACATTTATTTATATATATTCTAACTATCTTCCAAGATGTGTATTTAAAACAGAAAAAAATGTCTGACTCTTATGATCTTGAGTATAACATTGACATAAACTATGGAAATGTGGGTTCTATAACCTCATAAGCCTATAATGTCAGGTAGGGCTACTTTGGCAACTGTGGTTATAGGAAAATAGAGATAGGGTTAAATGAATACTTTTTTCATTTTCAAAACATTCTGTACCTTCTTTTGTATATTTAACAAATTTGTTAACTAATTATTCATGACAGTTTAGTGCTTGTCTTCCCCCACTTGGCAAGGATTGCATTGATCATGCTCATAAGTATCTTTCCAGCTTTTATGAAATTTTAGTAGCTGTTCAATAGATGCTTGTTGAATGGCTGATCAAATAAATGATGAATACTAAATACATTATAACAGAGTCCTACTTCTCCTAGACTGGGCTCCAGGTTGAGAAACAAGGTTCTGAATCAGAGACTGAGAGATCCAGAGCTTTTACTAAGAATTGTAAGAAGGTGGGACAGCAATGGCACCCCACTCCAGTACTCTTGCCTGGAAAATCCCATGGATGGAGGAGCCTGGTGGGCTGCAGTCCATGGGGTCGCTAAGAGTCGGACATGGCTGAGCGACTTCACTTTCACTTTTCACTTTCATGCATTGGAGAAGGAAATGGCAACCCACCCCAGTGTTCTTGCCTGGAGAATCCCAGGGACAGGGGAGCCTGATGGGCTGCCGTCTATGGGGTCGCACAGAGTCGGACACGACTGAAGCAACTTAGCAGCAGCAGGGACTTCCCTGGAGGTCCAGTGGTTAAGACATCACTTTCCAATGCAGGGGGTGGGGTTCAGTTCCTGGCTGGGAAGCTAAGATTCTTCATGTCTCATGGCCAAATAACCCAAAACATAAAAACGAAGCAATACTGTAATGAATGCAATAAAGACTTTAAAAATGGTCTACATAAAACAAACAAACAAACAAAAAGAGTTACAAGAAGGCAAAGGATTCCACATAAAATATGAATAGTGAAGAAGACTTTTCAGCATGGCATACCCTAATGCTTGGGAGCAGACGGGTAACTAAGACCTGAAGGAAAGGCTGAGACTATTGCATATTAGGGATTTACTCTCTCCTCTATGGGTCTTAAGATACTTATTTTTAAAAGAAAACACTTTGCTGGTCAAATAAAACACATTTATGGGCTGAATTTGGCCAAGCTGTTTGCAATTTCTTAGAATTCCCTTGATTGGTACTCTTTAGCTCTGGGCAACTTCTAACTTATTCTCCTTTACTTTTCCTTTCCCAATATCCTTAATTCCTTTCTAGATCCCCTTAAAATCTAAAAGAAATTATTTTTGAGCCTTATCTACTGAATAGCAATTTGTATCCCAGAGAGGGCCCCCCTCCCAGGTCTCTGGGACCTGGTCTGGATCATATTTTACACAAAGGTAAATCTGAATTATGCTGAACTTGCATTGTTGGATTTTTCTTGAGTGTTTCTTTTCTAAATTAATTTTGATCAGAGTATACTTGTTTTACAACGTTGTGTTGGTTTCTACGGTAGAGCACAGTTAATCAGCCGTACATATACACGTGTTCCCTTCCTTTAGGACTTCCTTCCCATTAGGTCACCACAGCGCATTAAACAGTGTGTTCTCCTCGGTTATCTATTTTGTACGTAGCATCAGTTGTGTATATGGGTCAATCCCAATCTCCCAATTCCTCCCACACACACTTCTCCCCCTTGGTATCCATATGTTTGTCCTGTCAATGGTGTGGCTAAATGGTGTGGTGAATCAGTAGCCACTTGTCTATTGACTAATGACTTTGGAATTTGGCCTTGTTCCTCTGCGTCTTTAAATCTGCCACTTACCTAAGTGAAACCTGCCTAGATGTCCTTCTTTCCATAATAAAGAGAAGCATTTGGCCAATTGGGCATACCCTGTGTCCAGATGGAATACTGTTTCTTTCAATCAGAAATTTAGAATGCAGAATGTTCTAAAGAAGTGAATGTAATATTTCTAAGTTACTTTGAATGATTTCTGTCATAGATATTAAGATATTTGAGTCGTTGGGGTACAGGAAATCCAAGATTCTTTTTCCTCAATAATAAACCTCATTGATTGGTTTCCCCCTTTCTCTTCTCCCTTTCTGGTGGATTCCAATGAGATTAAGTATATATCCTTCTCCCACCTTCTGTGCCTGAAAGTGATGACTTATTTATATACAGAGAGCTCTAGGTATACTCTGGAATCTCTTCTGGGTTCAGAGACTAGTATCTAAAACAAACTTACCATAATAAGAAGGCGGCTGAAGAGATGCTACTGACCAGGATTCTTGCTTTGTTCCCTCCCCTATCTATTCCTTCCTCTCCCTCTCTAAATACATACAGAGTCAGTCTTGAGAACAATAAACTTTGTAACGAAGCTCTGACAGCACATCCCCATTTAAGCTAACAGCCTTACTATGCGCTCTACCCCTGAGCAGGCTGTTTTAATTAGGAAGACAGATTTGGGAGTTTATATGTTCTGTTGTGCTATAATTTCTGCCTTTACAGTAATTTTCTCCTGCTTTTCACACTATAATGTGCCATAAATCCTAGTTAGGCTGTTTCACTGGCCTGTTGCTAGTCAGAGTCAATATTTCAGGCCTTTTGTTGCCATGGCAACCTTCTGCGGTACTCCTGTTCACTGGAATGTGATACAGTCTCCTGGGGAAATGCTGTGAACTTGATCATCACATGTACTCAGGCCCCCTGATGCACCAATTCTGCCCCATCTCTCTCTCCCACCCACCGACTGCTCCCAGCGCCCACTTCGTGTGTGTGCGCATGCAGGCACACACAAACACATGCATATAGATTTTCCAAGGTAGATGCAAGAGGAAAGAGAGCAAACAAACTAACAGAAGCAGCAGCCTTTCTTTCATCCCTCATGAAAGACGAAGCTTAGAGTCTGTAAACTTAGACAGTTTTAAAGCTTAAACAAACCATGCACACATCTCATAGCTTTGCTGTATCTTCACCCTTTGTTCTTGCCTCATATTTTCTTTCTAGTGCTTCGTTGCCATAAGCCCTTCATACATTTTAAAATCTCAGTACATTTCTTCCAAAATTTAATCACACTGTGCACTCCTAGCTTAAATCCATTGCCCCCTACCTTTCGTTAGAGATAGAAGGCAATGGCATCCCACTCCAGTACTCTTGCCTGGAAAATCCCATGGATGGAGGAGCCTGGTAGGCTGCATGCAGTCCATGGGGTCGCTAAGAGTTAGACATGACTGAGCGACTTCACTTTCACTTTTCACTTTCATGCATTGGAGAAGGAAATGGCAACCCATTCCAGTGTTCTTGCCTGGAGAATCCCACGGACAGAGGAGCCTGGTGGGCTGCCGTCTATGGGGTGGCAGATTCAGACACGACTGAAGCGACTTAGCAGCAGTAGCAGCAGCAGTTACTCAAAACCTACTTGTCTTTCATTTCCAATAGTTTTTTTTTTCCTTTCTAATTTCTCTTTACCTTTACCTCCTATTCTTACAGCTTTCCTTACTCTTTTTTTTTTAATTTTTATTTTAACTTTACTTTACAATACTGTATTGGTTTTGTCAAACATTGACATTAATTCACCACGAGTGTACATGCGTTCCCAAATATGAATCCCCTCCCACCTCCCACCCCATACCATCTCTCTGGGTCCTCTCCATGCACCAGCCCCAAGCATCCTGCATCCTGCATCGGACATAAGACTGGCGATTTGTTTCTTACATGATAGTATACATGTTTCAATGCCCTTCTCCCATCTCATCCCACCCTCTCCCTCTCTCTCTCCCCCAGAGTCCAAAAGTTCACTCTATAGATCTGAGTCTCTTTTGTTGTCTCGCATACAGGGTCATCATCCCCATCTTTCTAAATTCCATATATATGCGTTAGTATACTGTATTGGTGTTTTTCTTTCTGGCTTACTTCACTCTGTATAACGGGCTCCAGTTCCATCCATCTCCTTAGAACTGATTCAAATGTATTCTTTTTAATGGCTGAGTAATACTCCATTGTGTATATGTACCACTGCTTTCTTATCCATTCATCTGCTGATGGACATCTAGGTTGTTTCCATGTTCTGGCTATTATAAACAGTGCTACAATGAACATTGGGGTACATGTGTCTCTTTCTATTCTGGTTTCCTCAGTGTGTATGCCCAGCAGTGGGATTGCTGGGTCATAAGGCAGTTCTATTTGCAATTTTTTAAGGAATCTCCACACTGTTCTCCATAGTGGCTGTACTAGTTTGCATTCCCACCAACAATGTAAAAGGGTTCCCTTTTCTCCACACCCTCTCCAGCATTTATTGCTTGCAGACTTCTGGATCGCAGCCATCCTTGGACTGCAAGGAGATTCAACCAGTCCATCCTAAAGGAGATCAGTCCTGAATGTTCATTGGAAGGACTGATGCTGAAGCTGAAACTCCAATACTTTGGCCACCTGATGTGAAGAGCTGACTCATTGGAAAAGACCCTGATGATGGGAAAGATTGAAGGCAGGAGGAGAAGGGGACAACAGATGATGGGATGGTTGGATGACATCACTGACTCAGTGAACTGGAGTTTGAGTAAACTCCGGGGGCTGGAGATGGACAGGGAGGCCTGGTGTATTGCAGTGCATGGGGTCGCAAAGAGTCAGACACGACTGAGCAACTGAACTGAACTGAGTGGGGGGAAGCATATAACTAGTAACCAGTAGCTATGCACACACCGTACACCATCTCTGTGGCTCATTTTCTTAAGTCTAGAAACAACAGTACCCATTCCAAAAGGTCTCTGTATAGCCGCAGTCAAATGAAAACGATAGTTATGAAGAAATATTGAAAAGCAGTGCCTAGAGACCAGATGCACACTGGATGCATTGTGGCTAATTTATACTAATTAGTATAATTAAAACCATGAAGTCCTATTCTTTAGCTGCAACTCTCTACAAAAGTTTTAAGAGCCCAGTCATGCAGTCTAGTTATCTGAGTGAAGATCTGAATAAAATTGAGGCGATGACAGAAAAGGAAGATTTTTGTGTCCATTTTCTATTTTTTACCTATCTACACTTTCCTCCAGCCACAGTGCATCTAGTTTGCACCTGGTCTTGCCTTTGGGCCACAAGGAGGTCTTTCTAGCATGTGGTAGACACACTGAATTTCACACATGTTGTACCCAGGACAGTTCTCAGAGCTGCCCTCACCATTTCCCACATGCAGGGATCAAAGTTATACCAGAACAGAGCCTGGCATACAAAGCAGCAAGTTCTGTCCCATAGCTTTAGATGATGATGCATGGAAAGTGAGATGATTGCCCAGGTAGGAAGCCCTGAGCCCAGTTTTCCACACAAACTGGAGAACATGGGTCCTGATGTACTTTATTGCACTGCACCCCAGTTACAGCAGCTACTTTTGAGACAGAGGCAGAATGAACAGGACATGTGAATTACTAAATGAGAGCAACAGGGGTGACGGGGCTCACAAACTCTTGTTCCTCTGGATCTCCTGCTCCCTTCCAGTCCTGCCGCCTTTTTCTGCCACTGAACTGCCTCATTTCACTATTTCCAAGGCTTGGGTTCCTTTCGACCCAGTCTTTTGAGATATCATTTATCATACAACAATTTCACTTGTCTGCTGAAGAGGCATATCCTCATCACTGGCCTGGAAGTAAGGAGGCCTGAGCTCGTGTCCACTCACATATCTTCTAATCATTGACTATGACCAGATAATTCATTTCACATTTTCAAGGTCCTGAGGCTCCTCCTTTCTAAATTGGAGAAAGTGAAAGTCGCTCAGTCATGTCTGACTCTTTGCAACCCCACGGACTGTACAATCCTTGGAACTCTCTAAGGCAGGTTACCGGAGTGGGTAGCTTTTTCCTTCTCCAGCGGATCTTCCCAACCCAGGGATCAAACCCAGGTCTCCTGCATTGCAGGCAGATTCTTTATCAGCTGAGCCATGAGGGAAGCCCCTAACTACATTGGAGAAAAGTGGGATAAATAACACAGCCTCCAATGTGTCTCCTGATTCTTCCTGTCAGTGGTTTTACAGCTCCAATATTATGGAGCATGGTCTCTATTCCCCAAACACATAAAATAAAGCATCTAACATGATTTACTTTTTTCCTAGTATCTAAATCCTCCCACAATCCCCAAAGCAGGTGAGGGATCCAAATTAGTGATCCTTAGTACCTACTATATTTTTCTCTCGCATTATAAACGTTTATTTAACTTGATATTTATATAACTGCTGCTGCTGCTAAGTCGCTTCAGTCGAGTCCGACTCTGTGCAACCCCATAGATGGCAGCCCACCAGGCTCTTCAGTCCCTGGGATTCTCCAGGCAAGAACACTGGAGTGGGTTGCCATTTCCTTCTCCAATGCATGAAAGTGAAAAGTGAAAGTGAAGTCGCTCAGTCGTCCGAATATATAACTAGTAATTATTAAATGTAATTAATGTATTGAATTAATTGCTGGCTATTTTTCTGTACAGAACACTTCATGTGGCTCTGAATCTATCTTGTTCATAACTACATCAATGCCTAGCCCAGCACATGACACACAGTGGCATTCAACAGGTAACTATTATACGAGTGAGTGCATGAGTAAATGAATGTATGAATAAAAAGACCATTTAAGTTCACTCTGAAAATCTTTTAGTTTGACTTCTAAGTTTAAAACAGAGGCAAATAGCTAATAAATACATTTTTGAAAAGTGAATAAGGCATTTCTGCCAAATACTTTCATCTGACCAATTAAGGAGGGTGAGGGGACTTCCTCTCTGGGCCTGGTATAAGATAGTATGTACAATTAAGATCCAAAATATGATTAACTTCACTTTTGCTCATTCATACCATTAAATATAACCTCTCTTTAAGTTAGTACTGTCTGATAGGTGATATGCATTTTTTGACCCCAATTTTGTGCTTTTTACAGCTGTAAAATAAATTGTTGCTTATCTCTTAGGAGTTAGAAAGATAGATTCTTCTCATGAATATGCATGTGCTTTGCACATTGTTGAGTTTAAAAATCACCTAGCAAAGTGCTTGCTGTAGAGTTGGTATTTTTAACTGTTGACTAAGTGAGAAGTACATGAATGAAAAAAAAATTTTTAATGGTGTGATTATCACAAGAGTAATAATATTTATAGTTTTCCCCTCAATCCCATCAAGAAAACAAAAATCATTTGTACTTATTCACAAATATACAGAATAGTCTCTTTTAAGCGGGGCAGTATGGAGGAAAACACGCCCTGGTTTTGAGATCCAGGGTGCTGGTAGGAACCCTCTTCAAGCCGGTACCTCTCTGAAGAGAGCTGAAAGATCAGCACCTCCCTGGAACCATGCTTGTAAGGGTCACATGAGAAAACAGTAGGATGAGGAACCTCTGTAGGCTGTGAAGCATTACAGAAAAGTCCATCATTAAAAAGGGAGCAGATGCCATTCTTTTCCAAGAAAGGAAGATTTCCTGCGAGAAACTGTAGTTTATCTCAAAGTCAGTGGTCCTCAAAGTACAGCACGCGGCAGAATAGTCTGGAAGATTTGTTAAAACAAATCGATCCTCTTCCTCCCCACTCGCTGCCAAATTTCACTCAGTAACTCTGGAGGATGAGAGAATTTGCATTTCTAACAAGTTCCCCTGCTACGTCGATGCTAATGCTGCCTGTCCAGAGATGCCACGGTGACTATCCTTGTACTAAGAATGGCAAACAGACTGCTTCCAGGAACTAGGGGACTAACATAAATCTACAGCTCAGGCCAGGGGAAGATGAGGAGGAGCCATGAGCCTCGCAAGAACCTGGAGAGTGCCTGTCCTCCTTAGTCGTTCGAACCCCAGATTTATTTTAGAACACTGGATGAACAAAACAGGTCTACAGGTGGGGTCTGGCCTTGCAAGAGCCACTTCTTAAATCATGGTGTCAGACTGCAAAGAGGTTACACGGGACACTGGTGCCTGGATACCTATTGGCGCTGCCTGTGAATTCCTGTATCTAACTGATGCCTGAGAATTGCTAGCAGGACATCACAAACACTGCAACCTCTACAATCCATTGGGGGACTTGAGAGTTTCATGTTTACCCTGAAATTGTGTTCAGTAACAATCTCTCTCCTGTTCATAAATGAGACACAAAAGAAGACAAGGAGAATATAGGAATGTGGTTACATAAGCACAGGTAAGTTCAAAATAGGAACTTCAGTTGTCAAAGGGCCTGGAGGTTAATGAAAATAATAAACTCTGATATTTCTGTGGTTTTCTTCTCCCTAAGAGATACCAAATGAGAATGAATGGACCTGGCAAGCTGAGAGACCGTGTATACACCCGGAATGGCCAGTTTCCCAGCTTCAAAGAAGGTCATGACAAATGTGTTGACTGAGGTCTAAATCTAAGGTTGACTGAGATACAAGTGGTGCTTTTTCTACAAGAAATGTGTAAGTTCAGCCTGAAGAACAGCCTTTGGAGATTTTGGGTTGAGTCCCAGCTCCTAACTTAACTCCTGTAAGTTACTTAAACTTTCTGAACTAGTTTCTCATCTATAAAATGGAAAGAATATTCACTACAAAGGCTATTGGAAGGATAAGATTAAAAGGAAAAAAAAGGCCTAGGACAGGACTTGGCACACAGCAGACTGTAATCTAAAATGCTATTTTGGATACCATAGTTCTAAGAAAATAGAGCAGTGGTCAGACCTGTGCCCATGTAGCCATTCTAGAAAATCTACATGGACACTGTCCCTCCTTCTCTGAACAACCATGACATACCATGTATGAACCTCATAAAATAAGCCCCCTAAAGATAAGACCTTTCACGGGTATACTGGGCTAAATAGTATCTCCCTAAAATCCACGTCCAACTGGGATCTCAGATTGCAACCTTATTTGCAAACAAGGCCTTTGCAGAGGTAGTCAGGATGAAGTCATACTGGATTAGGGTGGGCCCCAGATACAGTGACTGGCCTTCCCATAGGGTTTTGTAAGCACACACACACATACACACGCGTGCACACACACTCCAAGCAGGATGCGTGATGACACAGGCATAGACTGGAGTGATGCATTTGCAAGCCAAGCAACACAAGCAATGCCAGCAGCCGCCAGAAACTAGGAAGAGGCAAGGAGGGATTCTCCTCTATAGGTTTCAGAGAGACAGTGACCTTGCCACTACTTCGAATTTTGAACATCCGGTCCCCAAAACAGGGAGGAAATAAATACCTGTCGTTTTAAGCCACTGTTTTAATTTGCTACCCTGGCCCTAGAAAGCTAATATAAGTGGTCATATATGATAAAGGTATCTGCATCTGTCATAGCCCTGAATACAGCACTTTTCAAAGAATAGATGCTCAATAAATATTTGTTTCATGAATCATTGCATGGCTTTTTAGTTCTGGAGCTGAAACTGATCTACACTATTTTCTCACCTACGAGCTGGTCCCTTGCCCCCTCACATGTCCTCTGTGGACCTCTGGAGGCCGAGCCACACTCATTGCTCTCTTGTACGCTTATGTGAGGCTCAAGGGTGAATATGCAGTCACTTCCCCAAATGATCACTGACTCCATTATATTCATTCCATGAAAGACGTTTCAATACTTTGGACATTTTTGCTTGCTTTATTTTTTCCCTTTTCTTTTTTTGTTACTTCCAGGTAGGACAAAGGTACCTACTTTGAGGAAGGGTTTATGTATAACGTGACCATTACTGGAGAACTGTGGAGAAGCCAGTCAGCAATGAAAGTGTGCGTGCATGCTCACTCAGTCGTGCCCGACTCTTTGTGACCCCATGGACTGTAGTCCACAGGGCTTCTCTGTCCGTGGAATTTCTCCGGCAAGAATACTGCAGTGAGTTGCCTTTCCCTTCCCCTGGGGATCTTCCAAACCCAGGGATAGAACCCACATCTCCTGCATCTCCTTCACTGGCAGGCATATTCTTTGCTGTGGAGCCACCTAGGAAGCCCACACAATGAAAATATATTGAGATTATTTTTCAGCAGCAAAACAAGTTGTCTTTGGGAGGCATGTAGAGGACTGGGGAGCTCAGATTTCCATGAGAATGAATATTATAAGGGTGACATATTAGTAGCTAAGAGTCAAGGTTTTTGCTTGGCTAAAACTAGACAAGTTAATGAGATCAATCCTTGAAGCTGCAAAGACCTAGCATGTGGACCACGCACTTAAATATAGAGAAATTATTAGAGTGTGAGATCGGGGAATGCACAACTGCTTCTACTGACTTGGAAGAAGCCAGATGCTTCCAGAATTCTGAGGAGAATTCCAGAATTCTGGGCTCTTTAGAGGCCTGTTCTAAGGAACTGTGTCAAAGCTATCTTCTTTGAGCATTGCTGAAACCTCAGCTTTCTGTGCAAACTGGACCAGCTAAAAAGTCTCCCATCATGTTTCTCTTCTTCTTATTTCTTAACCATTAAAAAGAACAAAATAATCCCATTTTCAGCATCATGGAAGGACCTGGAGATTATGATACTAAGTACGTCAGACAGAAAAAGACAGATATCATATGATATCACTTGTATGTGCAATCTAAAAGAAAATGATGCAAATGAACTTATTTACAAAACAGGAACAGATTCACAGACTTAGAGAACAAACCTATGGTTACCAGAGGGGAAAGGTGTGGGGAGGGAAAGACTGGGAGTTTGGGATTGACATGTACACACTGCTTTATATCTGAAATAGATAGTACAGGGAACTTGAATCAATTTCTGTAATAACCTAAATGGGGAAATAATTCAAAAATAGATACATATATATGTATCTATTGAAACACTTTGCTATACACCTGAAACTAACACAAAACTGTTTATCAACTGTACTCCAATATAAAATAATTTTTTTAAATAGCAGAATTATTTAAATGGGCAGAAATTGGGAACAGGTAGAAAGTCAAGAGTTTTGCTAGAAACAGAACTTCCAAGCCTCTAGGAATCTCAAATGATTTTTATATTTTCTGTTGTAGCTTTTCCATTGGCAGAAGCTTTTCCATTGCATCTTTTCCATCTTCTATATGCTTACCTCTCTGAGACATGTGAAGAATAAGTGAGTTAGTGTGTCTGGGGCTCAGTGATTGTGAGATAAAAAGTACAATTCGAGTTCAAAGGGTTTCATTTTTTAAAACTATTCATTCAGATCCTTCTCTATAGATTTGTTGCTCAGTTAAAGTATCTTAAAGCAACTTCCCAACATGCCATTCTAAGAGGATCCTAGTACTATGTGAGTGATTTAAAGGAGGAAGAGGGGGCTGGTTAGTTTGTAGCTTGGCCTTGGAAATGGCACAAGACACTAACAGTTGTATAGAAGCACACAGATAACACTGCTTGAGGCACGGTTTCCTATCCAGAAACTACACTTACATCCATTCATGTAAACTTGGGAGGGGGAAAAGAAAGACATGAGTCCAGTTCACAGAGTGCTCTAAAGTTGGAGCTTCCCATCAATTTAATTTCACTGTTTGGATCCCTGATGAAAGCTGATGGATGCGATTAGCGCAAAGGAAGAAAGGGAAGTGTCATAGATGAGCCCAGGGTTCTTATTGAAGACTGAATGTGTAAACTGAAATCTGACTGGTAAATCAGATGGCTGACCTACTAGTCAAGTACAGAATCTCATTATGCAAGAGATGTTGTCTTAATACTTCATTGGGATTCAAAGGAAATTCACAATTTGACTGACCATGCTGTCAGCTGGTGAGTTTCAGCTAAGAATTTTCTGCCTATTGTCAATGTGCTTTCCTAGAAGATATGAAAGGCCAGACCCTGATCACTCATAGACTGCCAGTGTGGCCACAGGGCCTCTGTCCACGCTCTTCCCATCACCTCTTCATTCCACGCTAGGAAGGCACAATAACATGTAGGTCAATTTCATGGTTTCTGAGGCTTGAGGTCTTATTCTTTTCCCAAACTAAGGAAGACCATTGTTTTGTGATTATACTCAGGTACTAAACATGCCTTAAGATTTCTGCTTTTTAATTTGGAGGCTATTTTTCAGGCTTATACTAGATCACCTGTGATGTAGATACTAAATCACAAAGTTCAGGAGAAACAGAGATCCAAAACGCCATTGACTGATGGAGCAATGTGCAGGTCTCAAAGGGTTTCTAGTTCATTTGCTCATTCGCATGTTCATTCATTCATTAACAAACTTTTATTGAGCACCCACAAAAATGATTAACATATGTTGTTACCAATAAACTTACAGTTTAAAAGAAGAAATAATTGACAAAGGATTATATGCAAGGTAAGTATAGACGGAAGTCAGTGTGAGGCCATAAAGGAGGAAATGGTCCATTCAGGTTCTGGGATGAGTTTTGGGAGGGGCTTCGTGAGCTTTATATTTAATGACAAGGTACCACTTAGCTGAAGAACGGCATATGCTCAAGAGAAGGAAAAAAGTGAAGAGGGAAAGAGAAATCCCTCTCTTTAAATCCACCTATTTTAAATTATGTTCTGTCCCTAGAGCACCTTTCTATTATATTTCTGAGACAACTGCCTCTGGCCTTCCTAACACCTCCCTCCCCAAGGAGATCAGCTGTCTCTTCCCTTTACATTACACAAGGGGTCAGAAAATGAATCTCTCTTTCATTCCTTGAAGGTGGATTTTCTTTCTTCAGTGGGAAAATGAGCTTTAATAAATAGTGCATTGACTAGCGGACAGTAACATGGAAGTAGCTCTTCTCTCTGCAAGATTTCCTCTATTAGGCCAGATACGTAGGAGTTTCAAAACAGGCAGAGTTAAAAGATGCCCTTTTCTGACATGAATTATTACTACTGATGACTTGTTTGTGTAAAATGTAGTAAAAGGATTCACACAGGATGGGCTCACCAGGTTCAACATAAGCAAGCACACTCCTGGGAGGAGTCTCCTAGACCCTACAGATGCTTATATCGTCTGGACGCCCTTCCTTCCTTCCTTATCTTTGTCTGTGCCCAGGCTTCATAAGCAGTTCTCAAGCAAAGCAGACTGATTATTTCACAGAGCCTTCTGAAAACACAGATGCTGGGGTCACTCTGGACTTAGTGAATCACGGTCAGGGCTGGTGAGACTCAGGTTCTTAAAAAGCTCTATAAGTGATCCTGATCATCAATCAGAGACGAGAACACATCTGTCCTACCCAAATTTCAGAGTCCGTGAGGCACACGTTTATATATATAAATGCGTATCACACCAATAATGTGCAAATATACCTTTCAGATATATTTGCAATTTCATGTATAAATATATCAGAAAATATACATATGGATCTATAATTATGCAAATATTATCCATATTGTGTTCCACATATTAATATATGCAACAGTATAGAGCTTTATCTCATTTAAGTTGATATCCATATAAAAATTATTAGTGTATTTTAAAATCATGGATTCTATCAGAAGAACTGGATAGAAAAATAAAATCAATTTTCTATAAAATATGCCAATATATATATGTACATATGCACATATACATGGTAAATAAATGTAGCACATATATATATGTATGAATTTATATATATATGCAAATAAATACAATTCTTCAAAACTGTCCAATCAGTCATTTTTCTCAGTAATGTTTTATTGCTAAGAACAAGAAAGCCCTCGTATAGATCTGGTTGATGAACCACTAATAAAATGTGTTTTATTGTTTTATATTCACACCCTGCATTTCATTAAATGTGCACACACACAAATGCACACACACCAGCTTTCCCTAGAATTATCTGTAAATGGTTTTTGATGGTTTGTCAATCTCAGAAACATCCATGAAAGGGGATGGTTTTGCTTTCACAGAATTAAGTCAAGAGAAAGTACCAGTGCTTCTGGCATCACATCCTTTATATACCAAGCAAGGCAGTAGTTTTCTAAGTTTTCAGGTTCACAACCCTCTGCTAATAGTTAGATGAAAATTATAAATATTCCCAAATGATGTGTGGGACTCCGTAGGTCAGGTCCTGGAGTGCAGGGTTTGAATTCTTGCAGAAAGATACCCATCTCTGCAGAGGGAACCTGTGCAGAGGTCTCCCTGTGCTTTCCCAAAGCAATTAGCAAGATGCTCTGCTCAGAGATGCTATTAACTGGCTCCTTCTGTTGCATACTGAATGGTGAATGTTATAAGATTAGATGGTGGCTAAAGCTGAAGTCTATAATAAAGACTAAATAACAGGAACAAGTGAATTTATTGCCCTGGTTAAAATGGCTAGACACAGAGGCATCGGGAAGAATGTGGGCTCTTGAGCCAGACAGCACAGCATTTCCATCTCATCCCAGCCGTTTACCAAGTAAGTGACCTTGATGGAGCAAGTCAGTTATCACCACAGATTCTCAGAATCCTCATAAATAAAGGAGGAATAATACAAATGGATAGATTTTGTATTGAACAGTAAATGCACAGTGATTTTTAAAAACCTGCCTGCATGGTAAAATCTCCTGGGATGCTTTTACACCTAATCTTAGCCAAAAGGTTAAGAAGCGATCCTGGGGAGCTTCTAAAAATACTGGTATTTGTATTATATTTATACAAGTTGATGTTTAAGAAATGCTGATGCCAAGTCCCCCTCATGGCTTTAGAGATTCTGATTTAATTAGCTTGGTGTGGGTCCTGGGTATCAGGGTTTTAAAATGCTTCCTAGGTGAGTTTGATAGGCAACCCAGGTTAAGAACCACTGAAATAACTAATGCAGGTAAATACCATCTCAATGTTTTACTATTAATAGGCCTTCAACAAATATTATTTTGAGGCTGCCTGGGTGAAAACCCTATTCTAGGTTTTACCAGACTGTGACTTGCAGCAGCTTCTTTCAGTTATCAGCACTTCGATATCCGCATCTGAAAAACTAAGGTAATAAATAAGTGTGTCTACTTATTAAAATGTTGTGAGAAATAAAAGATATTTCACACATATTTCATAACATGGTGGCAGATGAAATTGGATTGTGACTGTTATTTTTATTATTATTATCATCATCTCCACCTCCTTCTGACCCCAGAACTAAGCTCAGTCCTTTGTATGCTCTTTGCTGCTGCTGCTGCTGCTAAGTCACTTCAGTCGTGTCCGACTCTGTGCGACCCCAGAGACAGCAGCCCATCAGGCTCCCCCGTCCCTGGGATTCTCCAGGCAAGAACACTGGAGTGGGTTGCCATTCCCTTTTCCAATGCATGAAAGTGAAAAGTGAAAATAAAGTTGCTCAGTCATGTCCGACCCTCAGCAACCCCATGGACTGCAGCCTTCCAGGCTCCTCTGTCCATGGGATTTTTCCAGGCAAGAGTACTGGAGTGGTTGTATGCTCTTTATACATCTTAACTGAATAAGATTGAATTGAATACAATTAATTGAATTGAACACATTAATAATAACATAAATGATGATGCCTTTCAATGCAATAGGGAAAAGCACTTCAATATCTTTTTTTCTTTAGATTTTCCTATATGCCTCAAAATAAAAATTTTGCCTAATACTGCTATTTGTTCTTACAAAATATTTTTATCCAAATTGTATCATGATAACATGAAGTAACTAATTTCATCAACTAATTTTTAAGTCAAAATTTCTGATGACTAACAAATTCTGGAAAAATCTTAAAAAGATGGGAATACTGGAGAACCTAACCTGCCTCTTGAGACATCTGTATGCAGGTCAGGAAGCAACAGTTAGAACTGGACATGGAACAACAGACTGGTTCCAAATAGGGAAAGGAGTACATCAAGGCTGTAAATTGTCACCCTGCTTATTTAACTTATATGCAGAGTACGTTATGCTAAATGCTGGGCTGGATGAAGCACAAGCTGGACTCAAGATTGCCGGGAGAAATATCAATAACCTCAGATATGTAGATGACACCACCCTTATGGCAGAAAGCGAAGAAGAACCAAAGAGCCTTCTGATAAAAGTGAAAGAGGAGAGTGAATAAGATGGCTTAAAGCTCAACATTCAGAAAACGAAGCTCATGGCATCCAGTCCTATCACTTCATGGCAAATAGATGGGGAAACAGTGGAAACAGTGACAGAGTTTATTTTTTTGGGCTCCAAAATCACTGCAGACGGTGACTGTAGCCATGAAATTAAAAGACTCTTGCTCCTTAGAAGAAAAGTTATGACCAACCTAGACAGCATATTAAAAAGCAGAGATATTACTTTGCCAGCAAAGGTCCATCTAGTCAAAGCTACGGTTTTTCCAGTAGTCATGTATGGATGTGAGAGTTGGACTATAAAGAAAGCTGAGCACCGAAGAATTGATGCTTTTGAACTGTGGTGTTGGAGGAGACTCTTGAGAGTCCCTTGGACTGCAAGGAGATCCAACCAGTCCATCCTAAAGGAAATCAGTCCTGAATATTCATTCATTGGAAAGACTGATGCTGAAGCTGAAACTCCAATACTCTGGCCACCTGATGTAAAGAACTGACTGATTGGAAAAGACCCTGATGCTGGGAAAGATTGAAGCCAGGAGGAGAAGGGGATGACAGAGGATGAGATGGTTGGATGGCATCACTGACTCAATGGGCATGAGTTTGAGTAAACTCTGGGAGTTGGTGATGGACAGGAAGGCCTGGTGTGCTGCAGTCCATGGGGTCACAAAGAGTCGGACGTGACTGAGTGACTTAACTGAACTGATCCTAGTCATAATTACTACACAAAAATCACAACATAAATATTATACAAAAATAGCAAAAACCAGTCAATGAATGTTTTAACAAATTCCAGTAATATCACTGTATCTAGGTCAAGTTTGTTTGCTGATTTTTAGACAATAAATATCCTAAATTTTAACTTTTGCTTTAATCAATATATGCTTTTTAATATCCCTTCCTCTTAATTGCCTCCTAAATTTGTTCTTCTTGGTAACGGACTTTTTAAAGAGCAGTCAATCTCACTGAATCCATTACACACATAAAACCTTTATTTAGAAGGGAGTATATTTCATCTCTCCCATTTCTTTACCCTACACTTCTATGAAAGACTTTCTATTTTGCTGCCCTATTTCTTCCTGTAAATGGTAACTGGAATATTCTGCTTTGCTTTCTTGCCCTCCTCTTCGTTTCTGGGGCAGAGTCTTCTTTATCTGTGTTCTCTGCTCTCTGTGTTATTCTGTTTCACAGTAAGGTAATTTGCTCTGCGGTAATTACGTGCATTTGGATACACCAGCATCGAGTGAGCAAGCCTCTATTCTTATACTACCTAGAATAACAATTATCAGTCAGGTTCCTTACTACCTAGAATAAAAAGATTACTTGCTGAGTATTGAAGAAAACCCCTCTTCTCTAGGAGGCAATATAAGACATAGGTTTTTAAACTCTTTCTTCTGGGGAAAAAAAAGCCAGCATCCACTTTTTCCTAAAACCAGAATGCTGAGGTAGACAGACGTATTGTGATATGCTTTGTTGAAAAGGGAACCCAGCATATGCAATCACTTTGTAGAAACCAATGCAATTTCATGGCAAATTATTAGACATGACCGATGGGGTAATGGAGAAGCTGTGGATCTATGTAATTCTCATCAATTTTTTCTAGAGCCAAGTCCTAATGGCTTCTTCTAAAAAAAAAAAAGAAAATCTGAGACTATCTACATTGTGGCAGTTGGGTAGTTGAACATTCAATTAGAGATTGTTTGACTGCCATCCCAATCTCTTCCAAGTTGTGATACAGCACATATTTTGGTTTTATGATTCTCATGACATCCCTGAAAGACACTATGTATTTCTATATTGTGTTAGATAATAATACTATTTGCAGAATATTTTATGGTTTTTGGGGTGCTTTCAAAAACATAATTTTACATGAAACTCACATCTATGCCAATTTGAAGCAGTATGAAAATCTTTAATTTTATTTCTGGAGGCCCAGAAAGTCTAAGCGACTTTCCCAGAGTCCCGCACAGTACATGACAGTGCAGGGGCCTACAATCTCCCTGACGGGCTCTGGTATGGAATTCTTTTTTACTTCAAAAAGCTTCCTCTCCAAATGGATTCTATTCAACCTGTAGAATGAGTCTGATGGACCTGTTCTAGGGTTCATTTTAGAATAAGAGAGTAAAGTCTTCTAATCACTGCTTAATTTTTTTTTAGCGTAGGCCCCCCTGGTCAGGTGGCGGTAGTGGTAAAGAACCCACCTGCCGATGTGGGTGACGTAAGAGACCCAGATTCAATTCCTGGGTGGGGAAGATCCCCTGGAGGAGGGCACAGCAGTCCACCCCAGTATTCTTGCCTGGAGAATCCCAGGGACAAAGGAGCCTGGGGGACTATAGTCCAGAGGGTCACAAAGAGTCAGACACGACTGAAGTGAATTAGCGATCAGCATGCACCCTGGTCAGCAAGGTGATCAAAAGAATCAGTCCTAAAGGAAATCAGCCCTGAATACCCATTGGGAGGACTGATGCTAAAGCTCCAATACTTTGGCCACCTGATGCGAAGAGCCAGCTCATTGGAAAAGACTCTGATGCTGGGAAAGATTGAGGGTAGGAGAAGTGGGTGACAGATGAGATGGTTGGATGACATCCCTGACAATGAACATGAGTTTGAGCAAACTCATGGGAGTTAGTGAGTTTAAAAGGGAGATAGTGAAGGACAGGGAAGCCTGGCATGCTGCAGTCCATGGGGTTGCAAAGAGTCAGACATGACTTAGTGATTGAACAACAACCCAGTGTATTATACTTACTCATATAATTATAGGGTGATTAAAAACAAATTCTTGCAAACATACTGACTTAATAAATACTACATAATATCCCTCAAAGTTGTCATTGTCTGAAATATAATCATTACCTTGATTTGAAGCTTTATTTTAGTGGCATTCCAGTATTTGTAGAAGGGTTGGTTGCTTATAAACTTTACTTGTATTATTTTATTTAATCATCCTAACAATCCTATGAAGTTGCACTGTGATTAGCCTCACTTTATAGGTAAGAAAGTGGACTCAGTAAGATTAAATAATTTGCTAAAGATTATATTTTGTTTAGGTGAGAATTTAAACCCAAGGGTGTCAGGCTGTGAGATCTATTAAAAAAAAAAAACTCTGAGATCCTAAATATCTTCACAATTACAAATTGTAGCCAGGGGAAAAATGTCTGTAGTCTAACCTAAAACAGCTGGCCTCTACATTTTTTGCACCAGGGATTGGTTTCGTGGAAGACAATATTCCTATGGACTGTGGGTTGTGGGTTGGGGAATAGTTTCAGGATGATTCAAGGGCATTACGTTTACTGTGCACTTTATTTCTAATCTAATGCCATTACTGCTCTGACAGGGGAGACTGGTATGTGGCCCAGAAGTTGGGGACTCCTGGTCTAAAAGATGTAGCATCCACGTTGAAAAGCAAGGACCGAACTCCAGCTTAACACACCAGCAAGGTGCAAATATCTTTCCATCTTTGCTGGGGTAACATGGCTGGCTAGGTATGGGTAGCTCCTCATTCTTAAACCAAATTCAGCTTCTTTTCTTGCTGTATTTTCTCATTCAAAAGGATAGAACTAAATCTATCCAAAGGCATCAGGGAGTTGAACTTCACTTTGTCATTCTCAAGCTTCAGTAAATGTGAAGAGTCTCCTCCTCCATGATCCCACTGCACCTTGGGCAGCACTCAGGACAGCAAGACGCATAATGTAGTGTGGGTTTTGTTCAAATACCGGCCTGCTCTTCCTTTTTTTTCCTCCCTCAACTCCAACACCCACATAGTGGACTGAAAGCTTCTGGGCAGATCATTAATCTTTTCCTGTTTTAACATCCTTTTTGACTACCTCTTACTAAAATATGTTAAGTGGCTATATGAACTGAACCAAATGGAAACAAGAGGTGGGGGAGGATAAGTGCCCAGCAATCCCTAGTTTGCAAAAATCTCAAAGAAGCATTTGCCAGAATCATTGCTTCAGGTAAAAGACATCAAGCTTGATTTTGGAGCTAAGAGGATGGCCAACATAATGAAGTAAAAAAAAAAAAAAAAAAACCTGGCCCAATTTGAACAGCAATGATGATAAATTCTCCAAGTGCCAATTTAAAACTATTACATTATAAAGCAAAGGGAGGGGGATACTCCTATCCAAGTATCATAATATTAATGAAAAGCCTGGGAAGATATGAATACTAAGAGGAAGCAAATCTATAGAAAGTTAAATTTATCTAGACAGGATGCACTGGGTTAAAAAAAAAAAAGCATGCATTTGAAGCAGCTTCATTCTGAGATGATAAGCATGGAGTCTGTTCAGGCAGTAGTTGAGAGGTGACTGGGGGAAGCACTCCTTTTTTTCTGTGGTTTATTACTCAGATGGTCCCTGCATGAACTTTTTGAAATCATGCTCAAACCAGAATCGAAGAGCTGTGTGTGTTTGGGGCACTTGCACTGCTGAACAATACAGACACGTTTGCATTTTTGGCTACAGAGCAAATAAAAAGGAAAGATACAGCATTTCTTGGAATTTACAAGCTGTGGGAAAAAAAAAAGTTGCCAATTTTGTTTCTTACATGAAAAGGAATGAATGAAAGGCTTTTTGGAGACAAATATTGAGCTCGCCTCCTTGGGACTCATGATGGATTCATAGTACAATTACTTCTTTTGTTCAAGAGAGAGAAGGCTGAGTGGGTTCTGCAAATTTGAATGTCCATTTCTTCAAAAAGAAGACAGATAAAAATGGGAGGCTTAATGTTCAGAGTAAATGAAAGGCATGAGAGGGTTGGATACCAAGCAAACATAGGCTAACTTTTGTGGTGCCAATCTATATTATATATAGTTTAATATATTGTATATTATATATGTTCCTTATGTCCTGTGTAGGTTCATACTGGCATGTCTATGCTGTCTAGCCTGATGAGGTTCCAGTTAGAAGTGAATGGCTGGGAATGGGTGTTACTTACAGTAGAAATGAAAATATAAGAGACTAGTACCAAAATCTATAGAACTTACTTAGTTCAAATTTATCAAAAATTTTCCAGAAATACCCAATACCATCACCACCCACCTAATCTCATTCCTTCACACATACATACCTCTCACTCCCTCCTCCCTTGTCTCCCTAGGAGTGATATACTAGAATGAGCCCTGCTGTGGGAGTTCAAATTCTGACTTTACTATATTCTTATACATAGGGAATAGGACAAGTCAATTACAAAGTTAGAACCTCAGTTCCTCACTTGTAAAGCAGAACTATTGATGCTGATTTTATTTTTATTTTTTAAGGTAGCTCAGACGGTAAAGAATCCACCTGCAATGCAGGAGATCTGGGGTTTGATCCCTGGGTCAGGAAGATCCCCTGGAAAAGGAAATGGCAACCCACTCCGGTATTCTTGCCTGGAGAATCCCATGGACAGAGGAGCCTGGCGGGCTACGGTTCATAGGGTCACAAAGAATCGGACATAACTCAAGCAACTAAGCATGCACACAAGACACATATATGATTTAAAAATATTCAACAATATAAAACCATATGCAGGGAAAATCAAGTTTACCCCTACCTCTGTCTACCCAGGCAGTTTCATTGTATCTTTTTACAGAAGCAATAACCTTTACCTCATATATCCTTTCAAAGATATTCTATATATGATAAAAATAGTAGGCAACACTTCGTTATGATGTACTATGTACTGAGACGTTCTGTGTGATTCTCTCACTTAATTCTCATAATAATTCAGTGAAATAACTGTTATTATCCTATTTTGCAGAGGAGGAAACTGAGACAGAGGAGTCACACTTTAAAATGTAGCAAAGCCAAGATTATAATCCATTAATCTTGCCTGAACACTGTTGAATAAATACTAGACACCTATTTCAGAATATAAAAGCTTATTAATACATATTAAGAGGATAATTGAGAGGGTTTCCAAAGGATAAAATTTGAGACTATAAATTGTTTGATACATGGAAGTGAAATGTAAACCCCAAATCATCATGGACAGCTTACCAGTTGCCAATTTCTGATCTAATTCTTTTATAATTTTCTTAACATCTCATGTAATGAAACATTATTCACTGATGGCATTATAGGCTATAATAAGAACCTGGAAGATTATTTTACACCTGCTATTTTGTAACCATTTGTTGATCTAGATGTTATGGAATTATCTTACAAAAACTAACGGGACAAAAATTGGGGAGCACTTAAAGAATTTCTTTTTGACTTAGGGTGATGAATTACGCATAGATTCCAGGGTTAAAAGAAGAGGAAAAAAATTCCCATTTTTCAGGGGTACTGACAGGGCAACCAGGTTCCGTCTTCAGAGAAAAAGAAGCTAAAAGGCAAAGTCTGTGAGGCGGCAGAGTCGACATTCTACAGATGAAGGGCAAAGGCTTGGAAGTGCCAGTCATTCTGATGACAATAGAATTTAAGAACTTTGGGAGATCATAGAGTTCAGCGTTTCACAAAGACTTTCAAAGAGCACTGGCCTTTTGAGATATTATATCCCAAAGACATTTCATGTTCAAGTAAGCTTACACAATACCACATATCGCCCAGTTTGGAAATACAGAGAACACATTATCATACTAAGAATACTTGCAGGTCTCATTGTAAGAAACAGATAAACATGGATCATTTCACTTTTTTTATCCAGAACTTTTTCAAACTGATTCCAATAAGAAGCATCTTTTCTTTGAAATACCTACATCTAACAGTCTTGGAGGACACTTTGGAAACACTGATGTCAATCAGAATCTAGAACTGACACCTCCATACACACAGGGCCCCCTCATCCTGACTTCTGCTGTGTCCAACATGGTATGCCCCCTCCACTCCACCCTCCCCACCTAAATGGCCAATAGCCTAAAGAAGCTGCCGTGACAAATATCACATGATCACATATTAGGCCGGAATTAATACCCAGGGTCTCCTGACTCTGGACTTCCCTTGTGGCTCAGCTGGAAAGAATTGCCTCCAATGCAGGAGATCTGGGTTCAGTCCCTAGGCTGGGAAGATCCCCTGGAGAAAGGAAAGGCAACCCACTCCAGTATTCTGGCCTGGAGAATTCCATGGACTATATAGCCCATGGGGTCGCAAAGAGTTGGACACAACTAAGTGACTTTCACTTTGACTTTCGCCTGACTTCTAACCAATGCAGTAGCATTTCCCCTCAGGATGCCCTTCTGAAGAGTTCAGCCTTGTTTGTTGGAAAACACCGTGAACACACTCTGGAGTGCTTAGAAGGTCCTACTTCAACATCCATTCAGAATCCCCTGATGGGAATATCATTTTTCTTTTTAGCTCTGCAGAATTCCCATTTATATATCTGCCTTATTCCCAGGAAATTCACTTTGTAGATATCATGTTTCCACTTGTCCAGTAAGAAAACTTGTCAGATGTGGATAAGAGGGGAAAGCCAGGATTAAAAGAAGAAAAAAAAAAGGTTTTTACTGGCAGAAACTAGAAACCCTGTTTTATGAAAAGGAGATATAGAATGAAGTGGGGGTTGGAGGTGGGGAAGTGACTGGGCAGTCAATTAAACTCTCCCCAGTTTGCTTCATCACATGAGTCTCTTGTTACCACGAGTTCCGAATCTCTCCCATTTGATGACAGGATAAAAATGGTTACGGTCAGAGCTGACAGTGACATTTTAAAGAATGACAGTCTTCTACCATGAAGCTATAGTCCTGCCGTCACAAACTTTGAAATGCTGTCAGAGGCCTTCCAGCACCACGGGAGAGGCCTTTAAGATGCAGGCCAGGTTGTCCACTCGCAGAAAATAGGCAGAACCAGCCCCATGCACCTGCCACGTTACTGAGGAAGCAGCTGTCATCCAGGCCCAGGCAGGACCCCAGGAGTCCAGACCTTACAAAAGCGTTCAGCCTCAATACCCACCTGCCGCAAAGCTGTTTCTCACTGCACCTTAGCTGAAGCCTCACACTGTTGTCCATCCTAGCTTCTACCACTTCATTCAACACTATCCCACGATGATCACCTTATGCCTTAGGATTCACCAAAATCATTCTTGGTTTTGAAGTGCACTCAGCTCAGAAATGATTTTAAGAAAAATTGCTCTCAAATAGGTTAAGATTTTTTTGTCCTGAAACACTTTCTAGCTTTTAGGAAAAATTTGAAAGAAGTAGGTCCATTTTACTAGGAGGCCTGCAGTTGAATAGACAGTAGCCGAATATAGAGTAAATGGGGAGGGAAAAAAAAAAAAGGCATCTATAACCTACAAAGAACTAAATAGAAAAGTAATATACACTCTGAATTACTTCATTGGTCCTTGCAATCAAGTCCAAAATGAAAGAACGCAAATAGCAAAGCAGGAGCCTGAAAGGTAATTTAAGCTTGGCCTCTCAGGGTTAGTTCGTTCTTCATTTGTTTATTCTTTCATTTGGTTGGTATTTCATGATGTCTATGGGCTCACACAGAGTTAGGCTCCAATAATCAAGAGATGCAAACCTTAATAGTATTCATTCATTCAACAATATAAATAAATAACAATTGTTAAATCCTTACTACATACATTAACCTGTGCTAGATACTAGAAATACAGATGAATCAGACATGGCCCCCACATTGCTAAATTCCAGTTTAAAGAAGAAACTGAAGCTAGAGTTGGACTATGAAGAAAGCTGAGCGCCAAAGAATTGATGCTTTTGAACTGTGGTGTTGAGTAGACTCTTGAGAGTCCCTTGGACAACAAGATCTAACCAGTCCATTCTAAAGGAAATCAGTCTTGAATATTCATTGGAAGGACTGATGCTGAAGTTGAAACTCCAATACCTTGGGCCACCTGATGCAAAGAACTGACTCACTGGAAAAGATCCTGATGCTGGGAAAGATTGAAGGCGGGAGGAGAAGGGGACAATAGAGGATGAGATGGTTGGATGGCATCACCGACTTGATGGACATGAGTCTGAGTAAATTCCAGGAGTTGGTGATGGACAGGGAGACGTGGCGTGCTGCAGTCCATGTGGTCGTAAAGAGTCAGACATGACTGAGCGACTGAAATGAACTAATATGTAAATATATAATGACAGGAGACCATAACAATAGAGCTCTATATAAAGTGCTATTGGAACACTTCTCTGTACTTCCAGCCCTTTTGTCTGCACTATTTTTATTTTCAAAACTGACGTTTTCTTGTGTGTATCCAGGGATGACGCGCTGACATCTGAACAAGAAAGCCAACGACAGATGCCCCTTTGCTGATGCTCAGTTCTCATCAGGCACCCAGCGGGCCAGATCAGATGGTGGTCATCCCCAAGGAGTGGTTTGGGATGTGATCAGACCTTGGGGTCTCTCATCTTGCACCTTAGCCAGCATCAGGGTGAATGTGAGGAGACAGAAAATTGGGTGTTCAGTGTGCCAGAGTCATCAACATTTTCTCAGAAGAACCTTTGCTCGCCACTCGCTGTTTTGGGTGAACCAAGGGAAAAACAAGATCTTTTCACATCAAATGAAAGAAATTGGTGAGGAAGGCATGGAAGATAACCACAGAAGTAAGAGGGTCATCTGCTTTGGTCTGAGCAACAGGAAGCACAATTGTATATTAGAAGATGTATTTAGCCTAAATGCATGCCAAGTATTTAACTGCTTCTGACCATTACTGGGCTTTGTATGTAAGTGTTCCAAATAACTCCTACCTCTCATCCAGTCAAGGACATCTTTTGAGAGGATAATTAACAGGTCATCCTATCAATGCCACATTTCAAACTGTATAGCTAACATCACAGACTAAACCCTTTCTTCATAACTTCCCACTTCTGGTGACGCATCTTTGCTTCACAAAATCTATTCTCTCATCCATTCATTAATTTAACCAGATACTTATCAAACACCAATGTGAAACCACAGAGTGGCAACAGTATGACCGCAACATATTTCTTTCGATACACAAACCTGAACAATGAACATCTCAAAATCAAAGCCACTCCATACCCCCTGCCTCAACAGCCCCTCAAACTGAAAAAGACAAATTATCACAGCATGTATATTGGCATTTCAGGAGTTTTAGCAGCTCCAGTCATTATTACCAGGATTGTATTTTCTCAAATTTATTCCTCATGCAATTGCGTGTATAATGAAAACCTAAACTGAAGGTGGCTGCATGCATGCTGTCGTGTCTGACTCTTTGTGACCCCATGGACTGTAGCTGGCCCGGCTCCTCTGTCCATGGGATTCTCCAAGCAAGAATACTGGAGTGGGTTGCAGTTTCCTCCTCCAGGGGATCTTCCCAACCCGGGGACTGAACCTGCAGCTCCTGTATCTCCTGCATTGGCAGGTGGGTTCTTAACCACTCCTCTACCTGTGAAGCCTAAGCTGAAGGTAGTCTATGAAAACGTTGTGATGAGAATCCCCCAACATGAGAGTATTAAGCTGGGAATCTCAAAGTAGTACATGAAGCTTCATTTTCCTCCCACGTTTTTATCGCTTCTCAAATAAATGGCATGTTTCTGGAAGCCAGGGATACCATGTGAAGCTTCCATACTATTTCTGACAATGTTTATCATTGTGTTGGGCACAAAGTAAATGCCTAATAAACACTTGTCAGTCAGTGGATAGAATGTTCAAGTTATTTTTCACTAGGCAATTTTATATCATAAAAAGAAACTTGATGGCTCAGGATGGAGATTTAAAGTAACTAGAACTAAAAGGTAGAGCCTGAATAGCTCTAATCCATAACATAAGACCAATATTCCCAGGATTGCAAGGCATCAACATCTTTGCTTGCTGTCTGTATATCTGGACTGGCAACAGTGCACTCAGAATGAAACACTTCAGATCCATTCATCCACCTATATTAATAATATTCATATATATAGCAAATAGGAAATATAACAGACGTTTGAGAGTGTCTAGATGTTAAAAAAAAAAGATGCATTTTACCTAACGCATAGGCCATATTAACCAGATTCTTAAAACAGGTTCTGATATTTTAAGTGCAATAGTTTTAAAAGCAGAATTAAAAAGGAGCCTGCTTTTGTACTGATGTCCCTAGATTACAACCCCATCAGTGACATCATCTACCTCCGGAAAGTTTCCCTTCAAAAGGAGCTCTTTGAATTCATGTAATGAGTTGAGAGCTTGCTTCCCATTTCTTTCCCTCCTGTGCTTCTTAAGAGAATCATAGATGCAGTCAGCTTCATAGGCAATTAATTGGAGGTTGAGGATCTGAAGGGAGAAATAGACTAGATATTTCCATGTGAATGAATCCAATTGTACCAATGAAATATTCTTTCTTTGATATTAATGTGATATAGACTGGGAAGGCAAAGGGTCAAAAGGAAGTTACAATTTGTAGAGAAATTGTTTTAGGAAAGACATATACATTTATTTTTAAAATATTCTGTCTTTTGCATACATTTCTACATTTTGATTACAGATTTTCCTTCATTTAATTGATTGAAGCAATTACTTAATTGGGTATTAGAAGCACTTCTAAGAAGGCCTTTTTCTCATCAGATCACATTTCACATATTAACCAATATGTATGGATTTTTTTTAAAAAATTCCTTTTAGTTTTTACATATTGATGAGAAATAATGGCATACAAACCATTTATTAAACTGAATTTTATGCCTCAGGAAGAAGATTGCTGAGGGATTTGAATTTAGTGGTAATGTGGGGCAGTGTGAAAGCTAATCCAATCTTAATATTTAGGCAGTATTTCTCTCCAGGGCAAGCGATTCATCTGGAGAACAACACAGTCACCCTAAAGAGAACGAGGAGCTGGGAGGCACTGATTCCACGCCCAGTGATGAGTATCAAGCACATGTCCCACTGCGGAAATAGACACATCTTCCTCAGGAGGCACTTGGCTTTTTAACTCTTAGATTTCAAGCAAGAAACCAAGGACACTCATAAGACTCGAGGACAGCATCAGACGGGTGCCAAAGGGTCTAGACTTGTGATTCCCATCCTTCTTTTCTGCGCCATTTCACTGGGGAGTCAAGACAGTGTGCTCACACAAAGACCATTTGCCCTGGAATGTATCTATTAATATTTTAAAAAAAGGGAGAGGGGCAGGGAAGGAGAGTTCTGTGTTTAAGGGAACAGAAAAAATAAACTTTGAAAGTACTGGATAGTAGCAAGAACACTGAAGGCTAAAATGATAGGTTTTAATCTCCTTTCCTCTTGATTAGCTGAGTGCAGCCAAACACTCTAACTCTCTGGACCACCATCTATCTCCTTGAAGGTAAAAAATCTCCTTGAAGGTAAAATGAGCTGTGTAGGTGTCTGACAACACTGCTTTCATTATATATCTCAATGCCTAGCACTAATAACCACTCAATAAATACTTGAAAAATGAATGATCCAGATCTTTGGGAGGCTTCTAAGATTTTTATAAAACACCTTGAGTACTACAAATATGGCATTATGAAACTATTTCTAGCATAATTTAAACAAGAAAAGTCACCTTTTCATAGCATGGCATTGCTTTCGATTGAAATCAAACTTATTCAGTTGCTTTCTGAGCTAAGTTAGTCTGTAGACCTATGAATAGGTAGAATGACAGATCAAATGATAAATACACCATGAAGAAAATTTTCCTGTTATCAAATTTCTGAAACATGATGTGTTTTATTCTACAGATTCCAAGGAACTCTTGTCCTCAATAGGCTGAGAGAGATGAATCAATTTGAAAAAAAAAAAAAAAAATCTAGAGATAAGCTCATCGGACCGCTGATGTAGTCATTACCTTTACTTCGCTAGAACCCAGTACTACCAAAAATACATCTTAGAGAAGAAACACTGCTTTTCGAGTATATCCTAGCAGGAGCAATATAAAAATAATTTAGGACCAACTGTGTAATTATGTGCATTTATTCCAAGCTTCCATTACCAGAGATAACAAGATGAATAGTAAAATGTGAACTTTAACAATCTTGTAATTATAGCTAGTGGACCATACGTTATTGAAAGAACTGTGCAAAATCCAAATGCAAAAAATCAACTTGATACATAAAGAGAAATGAAACAGTAAAATAATCAAGTGATGAAGAAGAAATGGAGAAAGCTAAACCTCTTTCTGGCACCTCTTACTGTCATGCTTTCATTTCTTTAGCAAATAGTGTATTTTTTATCATTTTGCCACACTTTTTACAATTACATATTGTTCAGTAGCTATAACCAGTCAAATATTCTGGGATTGCCTTTCAGCTTTGCATTGTCCCCCCTCCCTTTTTCCCTTCTAGAACATAATTGGAATTGATAGAGTGTTTTCCACAAGCATTTTGTGTAATGAGGGCAATAATATATACTCCACTGGTATTTCTTGAACTATAAGAATTTACATCTTTGCTTCGAAGATGCGAGTCTTGGCAATAACAACTATATTTAGGACAGTCTAGGTATTTCTCTGTATGAGAATGAACACGCTGATTCAGAATTCAATAAGAGCAGCTCATTCATCAGTAAATGGTTTGAGATTTGCTGAATGCAATTTGGGGTGCTGATGAGAGGTATCAGATTCATAGAATTAGACAAGGAAGTTAGTTTACTCATTCAAACGAGAGAAAACTCAAGGTCTCATTTTATGTTTCTCAGGGGTAGTATCTTAATGGATATCATGAAGAGATTTTTTTTCAGAACTAGGTCACAGTTAACACTCAATTTTACCTGCTGATAAGGAGCAGTGATATGCCTGATTAAAAATGGTTAAAAAAAAAGCAGGCTATGTTTTATTTGAAATTCATATCTAGAGTCTCTTAGTGGGGGGAATGGAGGAGAAAAATGGAGATTTCAGGATGTTTATTTTCCTAATAATATTTTATTTCAGTTCAGTTCAGTAGCTCAGTCGTGTCCGACTCTTTGCAACCCCATGAATCGCAGCACACCAGGCCTCCCTGTCCATCACCACCTCCCAGAGTTCACTCAAACTCATGTGCATTGCATCGGTGATGCCATCCAGCCATCTCATCCTCTGTCATCCCCTTCTTCTCCTGCCCCTAATCCCTCCCAGCATCAGAGTCTTCTCCAATGAGTCAACTCTTCGCATGAGGTGGCCAAAGTATTGGAGTTTCAGCTTTAGCATCAGTCCTTCCAATGAATACCCAGGACTGATCTCCTTCAGAATGGACTGGTTGGATCTCCTTGCAGTCCAAGGGACTCTCAAGAGTCTTCTCCAACACCACAGTTCATTTATGCTTATATTAAAGTCATTAACATACTCAAGTGCACCTTTGTTAACAAAAAACATACATAGACGATAGCATAGAATTAAAAAATATCATACTCTATCCTCTAGAGAAGGAAACAGCTACCTACTCCAGTATTCTTGCCTTGAGAGTTCCATGGACAGAGAAGCCTGGCAGGCTACAGTTGATAGGGTCACAAAGAGTCGGACATGACTGAGTGACTTTCACGTTCATGTTCATGATCAATAAAATGAACAATCAGGAGATAAGTATATTCACTCTTTTAACAAAGAGTCGGTGGCAAAAAAAGGTCCAAATCATATGTAAGCTCCATCTCTATGTGGTTTTAATTTGCCTACACTTTTTCTTTGAGAGATTACTGTGAGATATAATAAATTAAGAAGATACATGCATCTCCTTGGGGAAAAAGCTCTTGCAAGATAGAATCTGACCTTGGAAATTATTTTCATTCTCTCAGAGAGAAGAGACAAAACGACAAAGAAAGGTATTATAGAGAGGGATAAGCTGGTGAGGGGAAAATTGTAAGAGAGACCTTGCATATAAAAATTTATAATTCAAATCAATCTTTCAGAAATCTTTAAAGGGCTTTCAGAATGCGTTTTTGAAATATAAAGGCTCTCACATCAATATAGTGTTTCAGTCTCAAGCATTTCATTTTTTTCCCTTTACAACTGATGAGCTGGTGCGCTCTCTCTGTATATGTATCTTAAGTATGCATATGTAGGCTTGATTAAATGTACATATGGAGATATAAATGTACTGTAAACACTGTTAAAATGGTCATGGATATTAGCATACGAATTGCTCTGCAAAAGAGTAAAACTAAAAGTCAGTTTAAAAGACATTTAATGATTTATTCTAAAGTTATTTTAGTTGGCTTTTACTTATTTTATTCTAAAGAGCTTCACTTATAAACATTTCATTCAAAGTTAAATGGCTGTTGTATCTTTTAAATGGAAGTGACCATATACCTCTGGTAAACCTAAGACTGCTATGTATGCATGCTTGTGTATTTTTCCCAAAAATGAATGGGCCATGTCGTTACTATGATAGCACATACACTCTTCCCCATATAATGAATACGTCCACTGCTTTCTAATGATCCATGCTGATCATTGATAGATCTTATGACATCCAGAGTGAACGCACAGTGCCAGTGAGGTGAGAAGGTCTATTTTGACCCATTAAATATCAAATCTGATAGAATCACATCTGTGGATTTCCCTCCAGATTAAATATAGGAAAGACTTAAATCCCATTCTTTTACTGTCTCCCAAAAAAAAAAAAAAAACCCACAAAACTTGGTTGCTTCAATTAGTGATAGGTACTAACTATTTCTGTATACATATCCATTCCTACAGGACTTCCCTGATGGCTCAGAGGGTAAAGGGTCTGTCTGCAATGCAGGAGACCCAGGTTCGATCCCTGGATTGGGAATTTCCCCTGGAGAAGGAAATGGCAACCCACTCCAGTACTATTGCCTGGAAAATCCCATGGATGGAGGAGCCTGGTAGGCTACAGTCCATGGGGTCACAAAGAGTCGGACATGACTGAGTGACTTCACTTTATCCATTCCTACAGACTCACCTAAAAAAAAAAAAAAAAAGTCCTACATTTTCCAGAAGGGAGGTGGAGAAATCACATGAACTGTCACTGTGGGCTTTCATTCCTTACTTTTAAATGCATGTTATATTTAAGCAATTGATTCCTTATAAACATCTGACTCCATGGCTGCTCAGCACTGGAACAGCAGCTGTGTGGTGCTGGAGTGACTTTGAGGGGACCCCCCATGTACAAAGGCAACGGAGAAGCCCCAGCAAGATGGTAGGAGGGGCGAAATCATGTTTAGAATCAAACCCCATACCTGCCAGAGATGGTCACAGGGCTCAAACATACCTTGTGTGCACCAGGACCCAGAGACCCCACAGAGACTGAGACAGAACAGTGTATGAGTGTCTCCTGCAGAGGTGCAGGTCAGCAATGGCCTGCTGCAGGGCAGGGGCTCTGATTGCAGCAGACCCGGGTATGGCATAAGCCCTCTTGGAGGAGGTAACCAATAACCCCACCACAGAGCTGCCAGAACTTACACAGGACTGGAAAACAGACTCTTGGAGGGCACAAACAGAACCTTGTGCACAACAGAACCCAGGAGAAAGGAGCAGTGACCCCACAAGAGACTGACCCAGACTACCCGTGAGTGTCCAGGAGTCTCCAGTGGAGGCGTGGGTCAGTGGTGGCCTGCTGGAGGGGTGGGGGCACTGAGCACAGCAGTGCATCATGGGACCTTCTGAAGGAGATGGCCATTATCTCCATTACCTCCACCATGGTTCAGCCTCAGGTCAAACAACAGGGAGGGAACACAGCCCCAGCCATCAATAGAAAATTGAATTAAAGATTTACTGAGCGTGGCCCTGCCCATCAGAAGACCCAGTTTCCCTCAGTCAGTCTCTCCCATCAGGAAGCTTCCATAAGCCTCTTATCCTTCTCCATCAGAGGGAAGACAGACTGAAAATCACAATCACAGAAAAGTGACCAATGTGATCACGTGGGCCACAGCCCTGTCTAACTCAATGAAACTATGAGCCATGCCATGCAGGGTCAACCCAGACGGACGGGTCATGGTGGAGAGTTCTGACAAAACGTGGTCCACTGGAGAAGGGAATGGAAAACCACTTCAGTATTCTTGCCTTGAGAACCCCATGGACAGTATGAAAACGCAAAAAGATAGGACACTGGAAGATGAACTCCCCAGGTAAGTAGCTGTATAATATGCTACTGGAGATCAGTTAAGAAGTAACTCCAGAAAGAATGAAGAGATGGAACCAAAGCAAAAACAACACCCAGCTGTGGATGTGTGATGATGGAAGTAAAGTCCAATGCTATAAAGAGCAATATTCCATAGTAACCTGGAATGTTACGTCCATGAATCAAGGTAAATTGGAAGTGGTCAAACAGGAGATAGCAAGAGTGAACATCGACATTTTAGGAATCTGAGAATTTAACTGAGTTGACCATTATATCTACTACTATGGGCAAGAATCCCTTAGAAAAAATGGAGTAGCCATCAAAGTCAACAAAAGAGTCTGAAATGCAGTACTTGGATGCAAGCTAAAAAATGACAGAATGATCTCTATTTGTTTCCAACAAACCATTCAATATCACAGCAATCCAAGTCTATGCCCCAACCAGTAATGCTGAAGAAGCTGAAGTTGAACGGTTCTGTGAAGACCTACAAGACCTTCTAGAATTAACACCCCCAAAAGATGTCCTTTTCATTATAGGGGACAGGAATGCAAAAGTAGGAAGTCAAGAAACACCTGGAGTAACAGGCAAATTTGGCCTTGGAATACAGAAGGAAGCAGAGCAAAGGCTAACAGAGTTCTGCCAAGAGAACACACTGGTCACAGCAAACACCCTCTTCCAACAACACAAAAGAACACTCTACACATGGACACCATCAGATGGTCAATATAGAAATCAGATTGATTATATTCTTTGCAGCCAAAGATGAAGAAGCTCTATATAGTCAGCAAAAACAAGACTGGGAGCTGACTGTGGCTCAGATCATGAACTCCTTATTGACAAATTCACATTTAAAATGAAGAAAGTAGGAAGAACCACTAGACATTTCAGATATTACCTGAATCAAATCCCTTACGATTATACAGTGGAAATGACATATAGCTTCAAGGGATTAGATCTGATAGACAGAGTGCCTGATGAACTATGGATGGATGTTCGTGACATTGTACAGGAGACAGGGATCAAGACCATCCCCAAGAAAAAGAAATGCAAAAAAAGAAAACGGTTGTCTGAGGAGGCCTTATAGAGCTCTGAAAAGAGAAGTAAATGGCAAAGGAGAAAAGGAAAGATATACCCATCTGAATGCAGACTTCCAAAGAATAGCAAGGAGAGATAAGAAAGCCTTCCTCAGTGATCAGTGCAAAGAAATAGAGGCAAACATTAGAATGGGAAAGACTAGAGATCTCTTCAAGAAAATTAGAGATACCAAGGGAACATTTCATACAAAGATGGGCTCAATAAAGGACAGAAATGGTACGGACTTAACAGAAGCAGAAGATATTAAGAAGAGGTGGCAAGAATACACAGAAGAACTGTACAAAAAAGATCTTCATGACCCAGATAATCACGATGGTGTGATCACTCACCTAGAGCCAGATATCCTGGAATGTGAAGTCAAGTGGGCCTTAGGAAGCATCACTATGAACAAAGCTAGTGGAGGTGATGGAATTCCAGTGAGCTACTTCAAATTATGAAAGATGATGCTGTGAAAGTGCTACACTCAATATGCCAGCAAATTTAGAAAACTCAGCCGTGGCCACAGGACTGGAAAAGGTCAATTTTCATTCCAATCCCTAAGAAAGGCAATGCCAAAGAATGCTCAAACTACCTCACAATTGCAATCTTCTCATATGCTAGTAAAGTAATGCTCAAAGTTCTCCAAGTCAGGCTTCAACAGTACGTGAACTATGAATTTCCAGATGTTCAAGCTGGATTTAGAAAAGGCAGAGGAACAAGAGATCAAATGACCAACATCTGTTGGATCATTGAAAAAGCAAGAGTCTTCCAGGAAAACATCTACTTCTGCTATTGACTACACCAAAGTTTTTAACTGTGTGGATCACAACAAACTGTGGCAAATTCTGAAAGAGATGGGACTACCAGACCTCCTGATGTGAAATCTGTATGCAGGTCAAGAAACAACAGTTAGAACTGAACATGGAACAACAGACTGATTCCAAATAGGGAAAGGAGTACATCAAGGCTGTGTATTGTCACCCTGCTTATTTAACTTATATGCAGAGTACGTTAAGAGAAATGCTGGACTGGATGAAGCACAAGCCGGAATTAGGATTGCTGGGAGAAATATCAATAACCTCAGATATGCAGATGACACCACCCTTATGGCAGAAAGCAAAGAAGAACTAAAGAGCCTCTTGAAGAAAAGAAAGAGGAGAGTGCAAAATTTGGCTTAAAACTCAACATTCAGAAAACTAAGATCATGGCATCTTGTCCCATCAGTTCATTTCAAATAGATGGGGAAACAATGGAAACAGTGTCAGACTTCATTTTTTTGGGTTCCAAAATCACTGCAGATGGTGACTGCAACCATGAAAATAAAAGACGCTTTCTCCTTGGAAGATAAGTTATGACCAACCTAGACAGCATATTATAAAGCAGAGACATTACTTTGCCAACAAGCGTCCATCTAGTCAAAGTTATGGTTTTTCCAGTAGTTGTGTATGGATGTGAGAGTTGGACTATAAAGAAAGCTGAGAGCCAGAGAATTGATGCTTTTGAACTGTGGTGTTGGAGAAGACTCTTGAGAGTCCTTTGGACAGCAAGGAGATACAATCAGTCCATCCTGAAGGAAATCAGTCCGGAATATTCACTGGAAGGACTGATGTTGAAATTGAAGCTACAGTATTTTGGCCACCTGATGTGAAGAGCTGATTCGTTTTAAAAGACCCTGATGCTGGGTAAAACTGAAGGCAGGAAGAGAAGGGGATGACAGAGGATGAAACGGCTGGATGGCATCACCGACACAATGGACATTAGTTTGAGTAAGCTCTGGGAGTTGGTGATGGACAGGGAGGCCTGGTGTGCTGTAGTCCATGAGGTCGCAGTCAGACACGACTGAGCGACTGACCTGAACTGAACTGAAACATCTGACTAAAAAGTAGGGGAAAAGATGTAGACAATGTTAGCTCCATAAGTGGATGGATGATGTAGCCACCAATTGTGCCTTTTGGGAACTAATAGTAAAGTACCCCTGATGCACCATATTCTTTTCCTACGGCTCGATGATAATCTGGAGCAGTTAGAAAAACACGTATTTAATGATGCCATTTCCCACATGATGTGAGAGAAATAACGCTACGCCTCATTGGCTGAAACAGTCTGTACTAAACATATACCTTTGGGGAAGTTCTCAGAATGTCAGGTTTTTGGTATAAAATAAAGCAACATCCAATTTGCAGGATTGATCACAATGCAAGTAAAGTATCTGGTGTAGGGCTTAGAGCATATTAGGCTTTCAATAAAATTAGTTGTTCTTATTCTAAATAACTTACACCTGTCTGTGAATTTATTTAATTCATTTCCTGGGAATATACTTTTGACTAGAAAGAGGGAAAACATTTGTAAGGAAAGGGTTCACTGGAGATTTTAAGGGAAGTTAAAAGGCAGCCTCACTAATCCAAAGTGGTGAAAACCATGGATTTTGCAATCAAACAACCCAGCATAACTTCCTGGACTAGTTATTTTACCTGCGCCTCAGTTTCTTCTCGTATCAAACAGTGATTATAACAGTCATCTCATTTTAAAGGACTAAAGGCAATAGTGTGTATATTGAGTTACCAGTAGTAACAGCAAATTGGAGCAAGGTTTCCTCATCAATTAGTAGGGAAAGAAGTCAGGACAAGTGTAAGGGAAGCCAGCAAAGACAGATTTCTCTTACTCCACACTGTTTGTCTTGTCTGTGTGATTAATGCAGAGTTTACATAATTTAACTCAATTTGCATAATTAACCAAACAGTGCAGGAAGGTCAACAGTACCAAAAAACTTTCTGGATGTAAACCAACACAACAGCTCATATGGAAAGTGTGCTGAAAGCTAAATGTGCGTGTGGGCACAGCCAACCATTAGCTGCCTGTGAGTCAGCAAGGCAGCATCACTATTTCTTAACTGACAGTTACTGGCACGCATTAACAGCCATGCCCTATGGCTTGAAGATGACTCATGTTCTGGCTGAAGTGCTTTTGTCTGGCTCAAGCCTCTACGTTTTTCAAAAGCCTGAAAACATTAAACTGGACACAGAGACTTCTGAGCAAACTTATTAAAGTGAGAGGATCATAAATAATTGGAAAAGGGAAAAATGGTGGGCAACATCTATGAATTTACGATGACCTCATATTAAAAGGATGCTGGCTCCACCGCTGATGCTACCAGGAGCATCAAAAGAATAAATGAGCCCAAGCTGTTACACAACTTAAGAGAGAGATAAGGGGAAAAAATCTAGTATAGCCAAAGTTTTAAACCTTGCATAGATTTAGAATCGAGGTTGAAGGCGAGCAGGGAGATGACCTCACAAAGTTCTATTATTCTATATAAAATCCTTTTAACCCAACCTTGTGACGTTTTACACTAATATAATAATGTATTATAGTAACACACTAACATAATAGCATATTCTATTAATCTTGACCATCCAAGTGCAAAAATCTGAAAGAAAACAGAAATCAAGTGAGTTGACAAAGGCAAATATTGAGTTATTGATTCAGTGACCAAGCCAGAAACTGAACTTTCATATCTTAACTGAGGAATCTTCCCTTGACAATCTGCAAAAAGAATCCTACCCCAACTCCAGTTAAATATTCTTACAAGCTTTTTATTCACCTTTTCACTGATACTGTTTCACAGTATCTCACTCTCATTTCACCCACTGGGTCAAGAAAACTTGGCCTTTCATGAATGTGTTTCAAGAGATTCTTCTTTTTCAAATACAGAATTCCAGGTGACACTCAAAGATTTGTAACACCTCATGGATGTTTTATGGACTTTGCCAAGTTTTTCAAAATATTGAAGTCACTACCAATCATCTTTCCTACAAAGCTATGCAGATAATAACTGTCATCCTTCTTAATACAGATGCCAAAACACAATGGGCTGAAGGATCTATCCAATACTCTAATTCTAAAGCTGCTATTTTTTTTCCCCTATAAACCAAATTCTTTCTAATTGGTCATTTCCTCCAGGTTTGTTCTATGTTATCCAACTTGCTTATACCCTCAGCCTATTTCCGCACGAGTACAGCAGCACACTACCTCACTATTCCTATAGCTCTTTTGAAATACCATTTTTTAAATGACTTTCTTTGTGCATCTTTTTGCTTCTTTATTATTATTACTTGTTATTCCAACTCCATATTATCCAACACTGGTATTTATTTTTCAAATATTTTGGTCTGAGGATGACTGTCCAAAAATAAATCTGTTGGCAGAAAATTTGACTGAGTTGGGTAGTCTTGGATATTAGTTTTCTTTAATTCTGGTAACAAAATCCATAAAAATTTAATCTGAATGAATTCACTAATGGGTGATGTGGATTAAATGAAATGAATAGCCAGAATGTTCACATAATAACATTTGTTTCAAATCAAGGTTACCTGTTTCCAACCCAAACTCTCATGGGGACTGATGACTAGGAGGGAAATTAAAAATTTGGGGCTGCTTTCATTTTCCTTTATGTTCATATCTTCTGATAGAGATGCAAATGGGCAGGGAATGATTAAAAACACAGCTCAGAAGACAGCTCTGGTGGAGAGTCCACAGATTAACTCATTACCCAGTTCTATATCAATCAAGAATTGCAATGATGCTACACAGAAGAATACTGAACTCAGGGAGGCATGCTTGGTCAAAATAATAGCACTTACAAGAAGAAATTAAAGTCTCTTTAAGTAAAAATTAGGAAGGCAAGTTTTCTTTTTAATATGCTGTGCTTATTAAAACATAATTCATATATATTTATGGCCTCAACACCTAACACTAACTCTGGAAAAGAGTAGGTGCTTAATAAATGGTTGTTAAATTCATCTAAATTCATTTAAGGGATGAAGGAGCCATGGACCCATAAATCGGTCTGTTCCAATTCTCTTAATTTCTTATAATCAACTCTAGTATGGAGTCAATAAATTCCTAACATGGGATAATTAAAAACAGAACATGTCCCCTTATTCTGGTCCCTACAGAAACCCTACTACTAACCTGTCCCTTTATTGCCAACATCTGTATCTTCTTAAGCACAAGACTAGAGCTAATAATGTTCCAAATGATGATGGAAATTTGGGGGAGCCCTGATTTTTTTTTTCTCTATAGCATATCCAACAGAGGTGTTTGGGCTGTGCTAAGTAGCTTTAGCTGTGCCCAATTCTTTGTGACCCTATGGACTATAGCCTTCCAGGCTACATAATTCTCCATGCAAGAATACTGGAGTGGGTTGCCATACCCTCCTCCAGGGGATCTTTCCAACCCAGGGATTGAATCCAGCTCTCCTATAGCTCCTGCATTGCAAGCAGATTCTTTACTGCTGAGCCAACAGAGGCGTGAGGAACTTCAAAGTCAACCTGAGTACTTGCTCCAGAACATAGAGCTGCAAATATAAGAAGTGGGAGTCCCCTTCTTGATTTCCCTTCCTATAGTGGGATTTAAGCCACTGAATGTAGCATCAAGCTGAGCTTTCTCAGATCTTGGGCCTGCCACTTGCTAGTTAAATGTTCTTGGTGAGATTATTACATTTATCCAATTCCTAGTTTCTTCATCTGTAAATGAGGAATATAGCCTATATGCTAGATTATGTATAAGGAATAAATAAAACAAGTGTACAAATTAAGTTCTCGGAATCATGCCTAACATGAATTAAGTACACAATCAACATCAGCTCTTATTCTTTCCTCCTTCCCCAGATTTTCCATCCCCCAGTGTGATAAAACAGAATAGGGAAGTAAACCAGGAACTGGGAAATCTGAGCTCTTGATCTAGGTCCTGGGTAAGTTTTCTACAATATCTTCCTTCTCTTCCGTGTGTAAATAAATAGACAGACAAACAGACGCAATTTTAAGAAATTCGGAGTAAATACAACGTAAGGGACAAGAACGTGCTCCATAGGCTTAAACCCACAGTGCATTCAAACCCTCCAACTATCCAACAGAGCGCCTGTTCAGCAGCCACCCATGGCTTGTGAGCAGATGAAACGTGGCAAGAAGCCTGGGGAACTGAGTTTCAAGTGTTACCTGAAATTCATTATTCGGAATTTAAGTTTACCAAACTGATCATAGATGTAAGCTGTCGAAAAGCTGTTTCTTTTAACGTTTTTAATGTTGCTACCTGCAAATTTAAAAATTAAACATGTGGCTCTCATCAAATCTCTACTGGAATGCCTGCCAGCAGACAGAGGCACATATTCATCCCCCATGTTGGCCTTTTACTGGGTACATGCCTTCTTCTCTGAACTGAGAATAATGCTGTCAAAAACCCTAGTTCTTTGGACTTCTTGGTGAAATAATATATTGTAATAAACGATGAATGAAGAGCAAAAAGATAATATAAATGATGTAATGTTTGCATAAAGCAATGTAATAATATGTAATGAGAGGAGATGTCAATAATTAGTGACTTGAAAAGGAAAGAAGGCAAAGAAAGAGGAGAGGGATCTAAATAAGACATCAAAACACAGCTAGTATGTTACCAGTGCTCTGATTCCCAACCTAGGAATCCCAGGAATAAACTCCACTGGGGTTGGTCACAGTGCCCTGTGTCTTTCACATTTAGTCTGAAGGGCCTGAAGAGAAGGACCTTGTCTAATTTATTCTGAATCATTTTTGTAAGACCAAATAGCAGTACACTGAAACAATTTTTATCCTAATAATTAGACAAGTGATCTAGCTTTAATCTCTTTCATGGAAATATGAATTTAACATAAAATATGTGTATAAAATTTGGAGGTACTTTGAAAAAAAACTTCATATAAATTCAAGTTATAAGTGCTTTTCAGCCAAAACAAAATATCTAGTCAAGATGTTTTAGTAGATAAAACTCTTGTATGGCAAGAAAGCAAGAAGCAGATACAAAGAAGATAAAACTTGTCCTCTTTAATGACTCAGCAGATAAATATGTTTGGGGGTAAGGAGTAAAAAAATGAAACATCAGCATCTTTGAACAGCAAGCCCTTTTCTGTGTGTACTTTCCCATTAGCTGGACCATGTAGAAATGCTGTACTTTCCCTCCCTCCCTGTGCTCTGTTCTTCATCTGCAGCGGTTTCACTGCCAGAAAAGAATTCACCAAAGAAAGCACCAAGAAATCAGTGTCCTGTTCTACTGAACTCATGGTTCCCTACTGCCCCGTTCAACCACAATCGCGGGAAAGAAGCCACAAATTGAACCCCACCCACTAAAATGTAATATTCCAATCTTTGCCTTTCATATTATAATTATTTAGCTAACATGTTAGGAAAAGAAACCCAAAGAGTATCTGACAGATAGGAGGTAGGCTGTTTTAGACTTTACTTGAATAAAATGTCTAATATTGAAGGTCAATGAAAGAGACAATCACTTCCTAGGAACTGTGATTTTAAGAGTGCTGGGGTTTGAAAATTTTGAATGGTAGTTAGGGGCACCTGTATTCAACCATGAAGGGAAAGGGACTCAACTAATTTACCTAATCAAGTTGTATTTTCAATAGCAAAAGGACCTCTATTGAACACTTCCATGTAGTCCTGGAAGGAGAAACAAATTTAAAATACCTTCATTCTAATCAAATGTTCAACTTGTAATACCAATGTATATAAAAGAGATATGTTTTTGAGAACTCTCTTTGCACTTACCTTCTCTGAATATTTCATTTTTAAATGTCATTGAAAATAGAATACCATTACATATTTGCAAAGAGACTATTATTTTCCCTCTATTTAGTTTCATATAAACTTGTTGCATTTCCTAAACTTCTATGATTGATTTCATGCGTTCATATCCTTGTATTTTAGAATCATCCCTTATAAAGATCAAAACATAAAATTATTTGCCCTTAAGTTGTGATTGAGTTAAACTAATTTTCAGGCACATGGGAAATAATCCATGCCTGGAATCGAATTAAGAAAAAAAAAAAACTTTCAGGAATATTCATAAGTAATCACATTTTTTATGCAGGGTGGACATCAGGTTTCTACTTCTAACCCCTCTCAGAACCTAGTAGTGTATACATGGTAAGCTGCTTCAGTCATGTCTGACTCTTTGAGACCCCACGGACCATAGCCCACCAGGCTCCTCTGTCCTCTGGGATTTTCCCAGCAAGAATACTGGAGTGGGTTTCCATGCCCACCTCCAGAGGATCTTCCAGATCCAGGGATCGAACCAGCGTCTCTTATGTCTCTTGCATTGACAGATGGGTTCTTTACCATTGGTACCACCTGGGAAGCCCAATTACCACCAATTTTCCAATGGTGTGACCACAAGCAGTGAAACCAGTCAAGGACAGAAAGGAAAATGCTTTGGGCACTTTAGAGTTTTAGGCAGAATTATGGCAAACAGAAAAAAAGAGCAAGAAATTCAGAGGAATATAGTGGATGGAAGCTATAAATGGTAGAGTGTGGTAGGAAAATGAGAAGAAAAGAGAAGAGGAAGAAAGAATGATTGCCACAGAGGTGCAGCCACAGCAAGAATTCCGAGACACCCATCACTGGGTCCACACACACCTCCTGCTGACGCTGTTCCACAGTGTTACCCTCCAAGCCCTCATTACTCTCTTCATCTGCTAAAGCGTAAGTGTCAAAATGATAGATGCAAGCTCACCGTATCAACATTTCCCTATAGCCATGAAGCCCATTACCAACCAAGATAAAGCTGTGCCAAGATACAGTTCTTATCAGAAGCTGGGCAAGGAGGAGTTCAAAACGGTGTCAGATTTATCAGGATCTCATTGTCGCAAGCTCCCTAAAGCAATCGAAAAGCAGTGATATTCTACGCAGAAGCTGGAATCCAAATATCATTCTTCCAATCTATCTGGATGTTTCTCTTGTTTAAGGAAGCAGGAGGAGGAAATGTAGATACCACTTAGCTGCTAAGTTGCTGCTAAGTCACTTTAGTCGTGTCCGACTCTGTGCGACCCCATAGACGGCAGTCCACCAGGCTCCCCCGTCCCTGGGATTCTCCAGGCAAAAACACTGGAGTGGGTTGCCATTTCCTTCTCCAATGCAGGAAAGTGAAAAGTCAAAGTGAAGTCGCTCAGTTGTATCCAACTCTTAGCGACCCCATAGACTCCAGCCTACCAGGCTCCTCCGCCCATGGGATTTTCCAGGCAAGAGTACCGGAGTGGGGTGCCATCGCCTTCTCCAAGATACCACTTAAGACAGTGGCTGATGAGAAGAAGCTCTTTTAAGCGTTCTGAGCAGCTGCTGAGTGCATGGCTGTTATTTTGGTTGGACCACTGCCCTGACAAGGGAGCATAATACTAATTATAGCTATCAGACTGGAAGGGGGATGATGAGGGGTAATATGTAGAGACACTTTAATGTTGGGATCAATTGAACTGGGACATAGCTTCTGACAGATATTTCAATCTAAATGAATCAGACTGCTTTAGGAAATACTAAAAAAGACTACTGTAAAATATGATAAAAAAAAATTACCCACTTTCTGTTTGGGGGCAGTTATTTAGCAAACTTTTTTACTTATTGTCTATGTCTAATCAATTTTTTTTCCCCAAATTTTAGTATTCAGGGTATGTATATTTATTGTTCCCCAATCTTTGAATACCTTCTTTATAAGTCATTAGTATGGTTGGCAGTCAAATAAAAATGACAATTGTATGTGGTTATGGAGATCACCCAGGACTGTTTTAAATAGGTTAAGATGGAGGAGGGATGAATGACCTCAAACAGAAATATATAGACTATTAAAATAATGTATTTTTTCATGTACTTGAATTTCTGTTAAAGTAGAATTAATAGTTTAAAAGACACGCTCTTTGCCTTAAGGATCTTAGCAGCTATGAGATCACTGGAAGTTTAAAAAATTAAATCAGCACAAGAAAGTAAAGCCTTAGAAATCAGTCGCACTGTCTACTGTCTTCAGCCCTACTATTCCATTTCCTGGCTTCTTAGAATCTTGATGCTGACAATCCAAGTGAACAAATATCATTCCCTTGTATTTGGTCATTGCTCTCAAAGTCATCAGTTGACACTTAACATTTTGCTGTGTTAAATATCTCATGTTTGGTGTTATAAATTGGTGTCTTCCAATTGATCCTGTTTGATACAATACTGGATAAGCTTCCTTTATTATTATTATCATTATTATTTATTTATGGGTAGAAGGCAGAGAAAGGGAAGGGGCATTCTATTTATAGCAAGCAAGACAGGCATCTGAAACTCTGCTTCTTACAAAGCTTGGGGGATTGGAAAAGGAAAGCTGGAAGGAAAAAAATGGGTTGTAGCTAGCTTATCAATGCCCCCGTAACCAGCACCATCTCTCACAGTTTATTAAATACACTCATGTGTTATGCTTTAACTTAGAGGTGAAGACACAGTAAATGGCTCCTTTCCCAGAACCCTGTTAACATTTTCAGGCCACTGATGATTTCATTTAGCATATTACCTCTTCAAAGTGATATCTCTGTAATCAAATTACCCTCCAGAAGGGAGAACTATGTACTGCTCTTCACAGTACGATCGATTAGAGTTATCAGCTTTAATCATATGTATACAGGTGATTCCTCCTCCTCATTCATATTTAAAGGACTAGGCTTTTGCATGATATTCTTTCCTACATCCTACCATCATGTAAGTACCTGTAATAATCACTATCATTTATTGGGCAACCACCATGGCTCAGATTTTTCATGAATTATCTTAATCTTTATAACTGCTTTGTAATATAAGTTTTGTCCACATTTTATAGATGGGAATGCTGAGAGTCAAAGAGATCAATTTGCCAAGGTCACACCATTTGAAAAGAGTACAGATGAATGAATGTTATTGTTCAGTCACTAAGTCATGTCCGATTATTTTTTTTTTTTTACTTTGATAAAAGGGTAACTCTTTTGCTTAAATCCAGGAATCATAGGGTGTAATCAGCCTAGCAAGAAAACATAAGAAAATCCAAATTATATGTATATATCCAGACCTCAACAGGCAGCTGGTCATACACTATACCATGATGCTAATCACTCAAGCGAATAACTACTCTGAAATACAGCGCACGTATTTTCCCACGATCTCTGCCCAGAAGGAAACCACACACAGAACAGCTCTGGAGGGAATCACTCTTACAAGCCAGTTACTAAGAAACTGGCAAAAACAGTCACCCTTACCCTGACTCTGAAGGTAACGTTCACAAAGTCGAAAAACTGAAAAATACTTAATCTCTTTACAAAGCAACTAAAATTAAAGAGAACAGATATATATATATGTGGAAAGTTGTGCCTGTGCTACCTGAAACAAAAATACCCAGTAAATGAAAATAGGCAGTTGGCATTTTCAATTATGGAAACTAATACAAATGTTCTCCCACTGAGGCTAACACGATTATGAAAAGAATTATGTTCTAAACATATTGTAGCTATTTAACTTGAGGCCACAAATCAAGGTAGTATATTCAGTACACATTAGTGTATACAGGCACTGTGACTGAAGCCTTCTCTCATCTCCCATTAACTTCTGCATCAAAATGACATTTTTCCTTTGGCCTATTTGAAAATAGCAATACAACTTTTTCTCTTTTAAGTCATATCCTGAGGATGTGAGAATAAGGAGAGAGTGATCACGATTGGCCTTCCCACAGATTTGTGGCAGGAGATCCTGGTCAGATGGACAGTTCAGAAAAGAAGGGATGAGAGGCTTGTGAGAGGGGGGTCATTAAAATAATCCTAGAAAAAAAAAAAACAGAATAAACATCATTTATCTGACACCAAAATCTCCCAAAAGACACTGCCACATATTTTAGCATAGGTTCTTCTAACAGTCTTCGGCTCTTTGTTCCCAGCCCAATTGGAACATTCAGGGCCAACACTTCCCATTATTTTTCTTTAATTTAGAAGGAAATGCTGAGGCTTGACTTGCAGAAGATGAAAGTACCAGGGCTCAACTCCCGGGGGCCTTTACTCATTTTAAGAATAACCGATGTACTGTATCAAGTTGATGCCCAAATAACTATCACACGGTACCCTGTATATCTGAGACCCGAGCAAACACTTTCAAACCAAGGCACAAACTGGCTTCAAAATCCATGACTCCGTGTCACTCACCTCCAGCCTCCCTTAGTGCAGCAGAAACGTTCCCATGGAAACTGAGCAAAGGAGGGGGAACAAGGAAAAGAGGGCAAAAGAGAAAATACCACTAACATAGCAAACGAACTAAACAGGGAAATCCTAAACACAGAGGGTCCCAAGTTAAACACAGGCCGTGTGTCAGTGATACCGACGAGATTCACAAGTATGGTGACACATTGGGTTAAAATGTTCATTCAAACTCTCTAGCATCCTTGCTGCTGTTTAGTCACTAAGTGGTCTTCTGTGTTCCCAGGGACTGTAGCCCACCAGGCTCCTCTGTCCATGAGATTTTCCAGGCAAGAATGCTGGAGTGGGTTTGTCATTTCCTTCTCCAGGGGGAATCTTCCCAGTCCAGGGATCAGTCCTACATCTCCTGCATCGGCAGGCAGATTCTTCACCACGGAGTCACCAGGGAAGCCCCAAGTATCCTTTAACAGACTTCTTTTTAGGGAAAGAAACTGCTATCACTTTGGTTTTTTTTTCACCCCTGAAAAGGAAGGAAGTGCAAGGAATATCAAGCTGAAGAAACTGGAGTTAATTTGATAGCATTAGGGGGAAATGCCCTTGAGGTGAAAACCTAGAAGTTCTCAATGGTTTGATGACATGGCCTTCTTGAAGAAGTCCTGAGGTGGGCCAGCTAGGAGTCAACAGCAAGGACTCAAAGAAGAGACCAGTGGATTGAATAGGTTTTAGAACCACTATAAGGAGACAGAGAGAGGGTGCATTCGAACAGATATCTTCCCCTCGTCCCTTCCAGAGCCATTTGCTTACTCATCCACACATCAGTTTCCAAAGGACCAGTGGAACAGTACGTGTGACTTTAAAATTCACAGTAGGTTAACAGGAGATACACATATCCCTTTCATCGCTTCCATATTTCATGCTAATAAGTACTACCAAAATCATGGTGACTAATCCTCCCATTTTTCCTACGAGTAAGAGGTGCACCAGGACAGCTGACCAGGGATAAGGAACTTTCAGTGCTAAAACGGTGACAGTCCTAGGAAAATTAGGGTGATTGGTCACCCTAAGATTGACCAAACCAAACCCAATTCAAACGGCATTAGTAGATGTCTGTTTGCTTTAAAAAAACGTTATTGGCATATAGTTGATTTACAAGCTTGTGTTTGTTTCAGGTGTATAGCAAAGTCAATCAGTTATACATGTATGTATATCTACTCTTTTTTTTTTTTTTTTGAGATTCTTCTTCCACATAGGCCATTACAGAGTACTGAGCAGAGTTCCCTGTATTATACATCGGGTTCCTATTAGTTATATTAGTTGTTAGTATGTATATGTTAGCTCCAGTCTCCTGACTTATCCTCCTCCCCCTTATTCCCTCATAGCCATAAGTCTGTTTTATACCTCCATGACTCTACTTCTGTTTTGTAAAGGAAATCATAAACAAAACAAAAAGACAACCCTCAGAATGGGAGAAAATATTTGCAAATGAAGCAACTGACAAGGGACTGATCTCCAAAATATACAAATAGTTCAAGTAATATTAAAAAAAAAATTATCCAACCAAAACTGGGTAGAAGATCTAAGCAGACATTTCTCCAAAGAAGACATACAGATAGCCAAGAGGCACATGAAAAGATATTCAACATCAACATTACTTATTATTAGAGAAATGCAAATCAAAACCACAACATGAGGTATCACGTCACACCAGTCAGAATGACCATCACCAAAAAATGTACAAACAACAAACGCTGGAGAGGGTATGGAGAAAAGGGAACCCTCAACACTGTTGGTGGCAGTGTAAATTGGTTCAGCCACTATGGAGAACATTTTGCATGTTCCTTAAAAATCTAAACATAGAACTCCCATATGAGCTAGCAGTCCTACTCCTGTACATATGCCCCCAAGAAAACCATAGGTTAAAAATGTACCCGTGCCACAATGTTCATTACAACACTATTTATGATAGCCAGGACATGGAAGCAACCTAGATGTCCATCGATAGAGGAATGGATAAAGAAGTTGTGGTACATACATGAAATGGAGTATTACTCAGCCATTAAAAAGAACAAAATAATGCCATTTGCTTTCCTTTGTAAGGGAATGGAATTAACCTTTTCCTTAAAGATTTTTAGAAGAACTTTACAACAGTTCACAAACATCCTTGAAATATAAAAACATCTATAAATTTTAGTTACTGTTTTAAGTAACTAAATTGAAGCTTGTTAAACATAATGGGAAAAGGAGCATGTCAAGGCTGTATACTGTCACCCTGCTTATTTAACTTATATGCAGAGCACATCATGAGAAACCCTGGCCTGGAAGAAGCACAAGCTGGAATCAAGATTGCCAGGAGAAATACCAGTTACCTCAGATATGCAAATGACACCACCCTTATAGCAGAAAGTTAAGATGAACTGAAAAGCCTCTTGATGAAAGTGAAAGAGGAGAGTGAAAAAGTTGGCTTAAAGCTCAACATTCAGAAAACAAAGATCATGGCATCTGGTCCCATCACTTCACGGCAAATAGATGGTGAAACAGTGGAAACAGTGTCAGACTTTAATTTGGGGGGCTCCAAAATCACTTCAGATGGTGATTGCAGCCATGAAATTAAAAGACGCTTACTCCTTGGAAGGAAAGTTATGACCAACCTAGACAGCATATTCAAAAACAGAGACATTACTTTG